>JACRUU010000029.1:6734873-6809873 GCA_030449085.1 Kryptopterus vitreolus | reverse complement strand
AAACATTGGAGCAATTAAGTAAATCATGTGTCATATGATATCATATGTCCAACGACTTTGGTTGCTACATATAAACAAAATCAACATGCATGTGTAACTTTAAAACGATAAAATCCTAGGAGTTTCTAAACTTTTGACTGGCGCCAGATATATAGGTATATTCTGTATATACTGTATGTATATAAAACATTCATGTTTTCATGAAAATCCAGTTGGTGTTCAATAAATGCAGACTAAATGAAACCTTTTCCGATCATCTGATCACGTTACTTCAGTTCCATATAGTGTATTTATCAGGATTAAATTCCTTTTCATTGACCTTTTCATTTTAAGCCCATTTATAAAAGTAAAACATAGTAGTAATTTACATTGAATTCACAAAAACTGATAAGATATCACTGCGACATAACGTGAAACTGTCCTTGATCTGAATAGTTTCAGTGAATAATACACAGTAATATGACAAACAAACAAACACACACACACACACAAACAAACACACACCCACACACATTATATTATATATATATATATATATATATATATATATATATATATATATATATATATATATATATATATAGAGCGAGAGAGAGAGAGATAGATAGATAGATAGATAGATAATATTAATTTAAGTATCCCAAACTGAAGTAGAACAATAGCTACACATGTAAAACCTTTTCAGACTATTTAAAAAAATTCTGTTTCATTTTTCTAAATAAAATGTGATAAATCCCCATCTTTTTACAGTTAATAATTTGTGCACAATAGACGGGCTGTGAAAGCTGTGGCACGTAAACGAAAAGGCGTACTACAACAAATACTGAAGTTTGAATTTGAATACATTAGAGCTAGACAAAATTGTTTGTTAATGCCAGATGAGGAGCGAACAATAGTGAATAAACAACTGTCACAACAATGTGGAAATGTACATGTTAAAAAAAAATCTATTTTTTATTGTGGCAGTTACTTAATTGACATACATTTACAGCATTTGACAGACTTCAATCCCTTTCTTTTCTCCTGATAATTAATGTATTTCTTTTCTCATTGGCGATATATAGGGAGGAAGACATAGAAGGAACTGTGTGTGTGTGTGTGTGTGTGGCTATGTAAAGCTGTATATTAGCATGTTAGAGATAAGGCTGAGGAGGTTCAGAAGGAAACAATTTGAGGTATTCCTCTTCAAAATTCACTGATTGTAGCCTTTCCAAAGATAACCATGTAAGGGCTGCCTGAAACACATACAGTACATGTTACATGTTCACACACACACACACACACACCCACACACACACACACACACACACACACACACACACACACACACACACACACAGTGATGGAGAAAAGATTTACAAAGTGCTAAATATAGCAACCATGCCTCCATGATAGTTCCATAAACCTGTAACTTGTTTGCAGTGAGCAGGGGTGTGTATTCAGTGTTTCTGTATTTTCGATTTATTCTGTAATTTCAAATTAGAAAAAAATAAAGAAACAGACCCAGGTGAAGATAGAGAAGAAGGAGAAGGTGATGGCAGCACGAGCGGCGTCTGCGCCCTCCTTCAGGGGATTGTCCTCAGGTTTCGCCACCTGCCACTGGTTGGCCATGAAGCAGAAGCCAACAAACCACACGAAAGACCAAAATGCTTGATTGAGAGAGAGAAAGAGAGAAGAGAGAGAGAGATAGAGAAAAACAAATGGAGGGAGAGAGGAAAGCAGCATATTAAACCAACATATAGAAGTATCTTCATTAACATGTCTTTAGAGTATCAGTGGTTTGTCTTGTGTAAAGGTTCATGAATATACAGAGTGGACATGTTGCAGATCTATACGGTTGTCTAGAGTGACCACAATATAGTATATACACTACCAGGCAATACACACATTCCCATTTAATGTTTTTTCTTTATTTTCATCACTATTATACATTGTAGATTGTCTCTGAAGGAATTCAAAACTATGAATGAACACATATGGAATTATGTAGTAAACAGTAAACAGGAGTGTTGCACCACATGACCTGGCCTCCCCGGTCCCTTGACCTAAACCCAACTGAGATGATATGGGATGAGATGGAGCACAGAGTGAAAGTTCTTCATGACTGTTGGAAAACAATTTCAGGTGACAACCTCATGAAGCTCATCGAGAGAACGCCGAGAGTGTGCAATGCAGTAATCAAAGCAAACGGTGGCTATTTCGAAGAATCTAAAATATTAAATCTATTTTGAGTTATTTCACACTTTTATGTTTACTACATAATTTCATATGTGTTCATTCATAGTTTTAATGGCATCAGTGAGAATCTACAATGTAAACAGTCAAATTCCGTAAAAAAAAGTATATATATATATATATATATATATATATATATATATATATATATATATATATATATATATATATATATATATAGATTATAGTGGACATTACAAGGTGGATACTATATAGACGTATATGTGGGTAAACACATTGAGTAGATATTGTTTGGATATACACCATTGTGTGGACATTATGTTAACACATATGGATCCACAAAAAGAGCGGCCATTGTGTGTCTGTATATGAATGCACAGAGTGAGCATGTTAATATACAGGGATGTAATGTGTACATTTACAGCATACAGAGCGGCATACAAAATTCTTTGAGTCTCTATCAATGAGTAAATCAACACTGGTTCAAACATTGTCAAAAGATGTGGTCTAGTCTTATGCTTCTTGAGTCTTGGGCTGAATATTTCTTTGTGTATGTCTATGACTGCTTTATGGTTAACCATAAAGCTCAAACTACCATATGATGTGTGCATGTGTGTGTGTTTGTGTTTGTGTGTGAGAGAGAGAGTGAGAGAGAGTGTGTGGGCATTTGTAATGGCTCACAAAAGCCTCATAAAGACCCATTGTCCTTTGCTGCTTACTGCGCACCACCACAATATTTCACACCTCTCACACCTCTGCTTTCAGTGCAATGTTTCACTCCGTCACAAATTCAGGACAAATACAGAAAAATGTCAGATCACAATAGATCACAGTCTGTTGATTTCAATTAAAAAACTAGTCAACAAATGAATGTTTAGATTTAGTTAGTAAATAATGCAGTATTTAAAAAAAAAAAAAAAAAAAAATATATATATATATATATATATATATATATATATATGATGTATAATAAGGAGCACTGTGGCTTAGTGGTTAGCACGTGCCTCAGGGTTTTTTTCTCCGGGTTCTCTGGTTTCTCCCTGGTCCAAAAACATGCACGGTAGGTTGATTGGCACCTTGGAAAATTGTCCCTAGTGTATGAATGTGTGTGCGAATGTGAGTGTGTGTGACCTAAGATGGGTTGGCATTCCATCCAGGGTGTATCCGGCCTTAATGCCCATAGACACATGAGATAGGCACAGGCTCCTCGTAACCCGAAGGAAGATCGGATAAAGCGGTAGAAGATGAATGAATGAATGATGTATAATAACTTCATGTATATATTAATTGAATCCAAAATCAGGACCATCTCTTACCCGACACAGCAACATCCGCGAGAACAGCTTTCTTACGGTCCTTTAGGCTGCTGATCTGGGGAAAGTAGACGTCCAGTGCCAAGAAGGCCAAACAACAAATAAACGCCAGTGTGCCCATGCCTACAGCATAGTTACAAGCGTTCTGGTTGCGGTTGAACACGCAGTACTCCACCACCTCGTCCGGCCTGTTCACGTAGCCCTCGTTAGCAATGCAGCCGAATATTACTAACGAGAAAAGCTGTCAGAGATTGAGAGAGGGGGAAAAAAATGTGTCAACGTTATTGATCAAATAAAATAACAATCGCATTGTTCATTAATGAGCATCATGAAGGTACTGATGGAGGTGAGGAGACCTGTAGCCAAAGTTCTTCCAACATAATTCATATATAATTCTTATATATCTTCAGATATAATAATATAATTATAATTATTTTGATTTCTTCAAATAGAAGAAGAAATTGTGAAAGAGTGGATTTGAAAGATTTATATCAAGGTTGGAAAAAAACAAGCTAAAGAAATGAATACTTCAAACATATTTCCTACAATTTCAACCTTTCCTACAATTCCTGCAAGAATTGTGGAATTCTACTTCCCAGAATGAAGATATTCACTATTCTAAGAAGGATTTTTTTCCGGCTAGGAAGAAAACACAACGGTGCAATAATTAATGGCCGTACTTTGTGGCTTTGGGGTAAATGGAGGGATGATTTTACTGAGTGGATATCGTACATGTACTTTGTAGATGCCTGTTACTTTATAGAGGGTTTAGGTGGCTTAGTGGTTAGCATGATCGTCTCACACCTCCAGGGTCCAAGTGTGTGGAGTTTGCATTTTCTCCCCGTGCCTCAGGGGTTTTTTCTCCGGGTTCTCCGGTTTCCCCCGGTCCAAAAACATGCACGATAAGTTGATTGTCCCCAGTGTGTGAATGTGAGTGTGTGCCCTGCGATGGGTTGGCATTCCATCCAGGGTTTGTAATGCCTTAATACCCATAGACGCCTGAGATAGGCACAGGCTCCCCGTAACCCGAAGGAAGATCGAATAAAAGCAGTAGAAGATGAATGAATGAATGCTACTTTATAAAGTGGACAATTTATAGCTGTGTATATATGTTGGCATTGTGTAGAGTAGACAAAGCAAAAAAATTGTTTTTTATGGTTTCCTCTTTTACTAAATAGACATTAATGCCAAGCTACATCGATTATTTTTTTTTTTTTGTGAATAATGTAATGAAAATTCTTCATTTTCATTACATTGAATCATATGAGCAAAATGTGCAGCTGAAACTAAAGCATTGAACATTTCGGGGAGAATTTCTTTTTTCTCCTTCCTCTTGAGCAGGTGGTGGTTATTTTCGAAGAGCAGATGGGTTTGGGGTGATAAACGGATACACAGAAGAGTTACTGATGGTGCAGAAAGCGTGACCGCAACCCCTTTACTTCCTCTATTTTCACTCTGAAGAAGTAAGCAAGGTCGCCAGTACTCCGGATAGAAGAGGCCATTTTGTATATGAAGTATCTTATGCGGAGTGTGAAAACATAAATGACCAAAAATATAATTTTTCACACATTTGTGTGTGTGTGTGTGTGTGTGTGTGTGTGTGTGTGTGTGTGTTGAAGCTGAAAAAGTTTCAGAAGTTAATCAGTGGACCCACTGCCTACAGGGAAGCATTTTGTTTCGCCTGAGGGAAAGACTACTGTTTTGGAGCGTTGTGTGTGTGGGAGTGTGTATTGTGCCCAAGGCATTTGTTTGCCAACAGTAGCAGGGATGTATGTGTGTGTGTGTGTGGTGATCAGAGACAGAATGCTGGGTGTCTCTGGTGGGTGCCGTGGTTTATACAGCTGTTGACTGCAACGTCGACATTAAAGGACCCCATGCTGTGTAGTGACAAACAAACTGATCGCAGACTCGCTTCATTCATCGCTCTGTCTCTTTATCCCTTTCTCACTGTGTATTTCCGATTAGCAATACTGCCCGGTTGGCTGATTATAAACTGACTATATTCTATGTTCAAATAAAGCGAATCGATACAAAGCTTTATCGGAGTTACACTTCCTAGGATTAAGGACATTTACAGGAAGCGTTGTCTCAGCAGAGCACACATAATAAATCATAATCAATAATCATAAATTATATCTCACATAGACTCTTTGTCCTCCTGCCCTCTAGGAGGCGCTACAGGGGCCCCTGGACCAAGACAAGCAGGTTCAGAAACCGCTTTTTCCCTACAGCTGCTTCCATTGAACTCCACTTCCAGCTCATCAGACACACATATTGATGACACACAGTGTCAGTGTCAACTTCTTTATTTGTATATAATCTTTCTGTGTACAGTTTACATATGTGTATTGTTTACATATGCAGATAATTCTATCACTTATCATGGTTGCAATATTTTTTCCACTCAGTTACATATCTCTGTATGTATACTATATATAGTGTACATACTTTATATATAGCGTATATACATTTAATAACCATATTACCTCTCCCTATATAGCGTTACACTGTTTACATATGCAAATTACCATATATTCTACATATTGCTTATGCTATCACTGGCCAAGCTGCCATTCTTGGGTCCTTGAGCATAGCAAGGCGCTTAACCCTCTATGCTCCAGGGGGCGCTGTATCATGTCTGACCTTGACACAAAAGAATTTCAATGTGCTTTAATGTATATGTAACAAATAAATGCTATTCTTCCTACTTTCATGGAGGCCTCCATCAAAAAAACGTTTGAATTATAAATATTATAAATAGCATTCCATGGGTTGGCATTCCATCCAGGGTGTATCCTGCCTTAATGCCCATAGACGCCTGAGATAGGCACAGGCTCCCCGTGACCCGAGGGAAGATCGGACAAAGCGGTAGAAGATGAATGAATGAATGAATATTATAAATATCCTGCATGTGTTTAACATAATATTAACTTTCTCTCCTTTTTTGTCCTTCTCTTTCTCTTAACAGCCTTCCTTCCTTTCTCTCTTTGGTCATTTATTCCTACTTTTGCCTCAATTTCATTTGTTCATTTTTTACTTTCTCTTTTATTCCTTCATCACTTGCTTTTTCCCTACTTCATTCTATACCTTCCCCATTTACTTTCTCTGTCATTTGTTTGTATGTTCCTTCCTTCATTCATTCCTTCCTTCCTCAAGTATAGGGGAGTCGAATGGAGTAGATATTGTGTAGATGTATATGGGTGTACAGATTGGTGTGTCTCTCTTGTTCATTCCTTCCTTTCTTCCTTCCTCGAGTATATGAGAATCGCAAGATGATAAAAAAAATGCTTTTCATGTGTGTGTGTTTATGTGTGTGTGTGTATGTATGTGTCTGTGTGTGTTCTAAACATAAAAGCAATGCCCAGGAGCATTCCGTAGAAAATGAAAGATAGTCTCTTATGGTTTATCTTTCTCTTTCATGGCCAGTGTGCACAGTAGTGTACCTTATTATATAACTGACCTCTTACATCATCTCAGATTCTGACCTCTTACGTCATACGATATGAGGACATTGAGGACAACTGGGCCAGGCTTTCTGTCATAAAAAAAAAAAGAAGTGTATAATTGGAACGTTTACACAAATTTCGCTGTCAGTTCTTCATCCAAAAATATTAGAACAGAAACCTTGTGATGCTAACAAATTCTGCTCGTTTAGCAATAGTGGCAATGCTACGCTGGTGGCAATAGTAGCAATGCTACGCTAGCCCTATGATATGCTACCATAACGAACCAAGGCTAATAAAAAGGAAACTGAACATACTACCAATGTGATCCGTTTTTCATAATAAAGTATATAATATACTATATAATAAAGACTTATAGGAAATCTTATACCCAAAAAAATATATTTTTGTTCATAATGTTGCCTCCTCTTCACACACAACCCCATCCCTCCACCTTCTGTCTATCTTCATCCATTTCGTGTGTGTGTGTGTGTGTGTGTGTGTGTGTGTGTGTGTGTGTGTGTGTGTGTGTGTGTGTGTGTGTGCACCCCTCAGATCAAATGTTTATGCAGTGTAAGTCAATCTGAAGCAGTTAGACAATCTGCTTCATTCAGTCATTGTGAAAATGCGACCCATGCTGTGCGCTAAATACGAGAACAAATAGAGTGCAACATCCGAAACCTGCAGGTGAAGTGACCCATTTAATGTGACCGCCTGTCCTCCGGAGCGCTGGAACAAATATTAAATAAGATCAATTTCCCTGTTAGAAAGGAATTCAAGGTGCTTCTCTAGCTCATTCTGGCTAACATTGCTAGCTGACTCAACAAGTCTCTGGTAAATACCATCAAATCAGATGGAAAAGTTGATCAGTCAAAGTTGATGCGGGGAAAAAGAAGTGTATCAGGCATTATTCCTTCCTTCCTCTCCTTATTTCCAGTTTCATTCTTTCCTAAACTCGTCTCTTGCTTGCTCCTTATTTCCACTTCATCTCTTCCTTCTTTCCACTCTTGCTTTCTCATTTTTCCCTTTGTTCCTTCCTTCTAGTCTTTCCTCCATTCATCTCTTACTTTCTCATTTTTTCCCACTTCATCTCTTTCTTCTTCCCATTCTTTCCTACATTCATCTCTTACTTTCTTCTTTTTACACTCCAACTCTTCATTCTTTTACATTCTTTCTTACATTCTCCTCTGCTTTCTCCTTTTTTCCTTCCTTCCTACATTCCATTCTTTCCTACATTCATCACTTCCTTTCTCCTTTATTCCCATTGTTCCTTTCTTCCATTCTTTCCTCCATTTATCTCTTACTTTCTCCTTTTTCCCACTTTCTATTCCTTCTTTCCATTCTTTCCTAGTCATCTCTGATTTCTCCTTAGTTCCTTCCTTCCTTCATTCCATACTTTCCTACATTCATCTCTTGCTTTCTCCTTTTTTCCGATTCATCTCTTCCTTCCTTCCATTCTTTCCTACATTCATCTCTGATTTCTCCTTTGTTCCTTCCTTCCTTCCCTTCTTTCCTCAATTCATCTCATACGTTCTCCTTTTTCCCACTTCATCTCTTCCTTCTTTCCATTCTTTCCTGCATTCCTCATTCCTCTTCCTCTCTGCCAGTGGCTCCTCCATTCATCTCTTACTTTCTTTTGTTCCTTCTTTACCATTTCACCGTTTCCTACTTCCATCTATTACTTTCTCCTTCATCCCTTTGTTCCCTTCCTACCTCAATTACTTTCTCGCAATTTCATTTTTAAAATTTTTTTACTTCAACGAAACATTTCACAGCACCACCCAAATGGCACATCTCTCAGAAAACCTTTCACTGTAATCTTGATTGTTGTCATTACATGCACTCATGCGTTTAATAATACTCAGTAATACACAACCACGATCCTCAATAAGGCAAGTGTTGGTACTCAATAACTCTGAAAGGTTAATATAATTTAGACAGTCCCAGACCACATGATACCGCACTCTTTATTTTAGCATTGTGGCGTTTGCTTCGAAATATCTGCTTAAATGAGTCTTGAAACCATATAGTTCAGCACGCATAACACATGTATGTACTTAAATAAAACTATAATCTTTTCCATTACTTTACGTTTTTCCCCCTACACATCTTGCGTCACATCTTTCATTGCTTACACGATTAATCCAGACCTATGTTTATAAAATTTGCCCTATACATTGGGAAAATTTGTTTGCATTGTGTCCTAGCGGCGAAGGAACAATCTTAGCCTGGTCTGCTACTTTGCATTCAAGATAACACACAGTCTACTTCTATAAAGTATACGCCTGCTCTGTCTCCCTCCATCATTCTCTCTCTCTCTCTCTATCTCTCTCTCTGGCTCTGTCATTTCCCCTGTCAACCATTACTGATTTTCCAGTCCATGCCACCCCTGCATGATAACTCTGTCTCCGAGTGACGATCCCGTTGCGGCGGAGGAGAATTATGGGATAGTGTGTGCGTCAGCAGCATTGCGCCTGTCGCTGTGTCTACTAGGTTGCCATGGCGACATGCGGCCCTTCTAATGATAGGAATGGAAAGCAGAGTGTTTGTGTGTTTGTGTATGTAAGTATGTGCGTGTCTGTGTCTGATAAAAGACATGTCCGGCTGACTTGTGTACTGGTTTTGCCCCAAAAACAGACTCATATTCATACTACAGTAATTCCACACTGATCTTAATGAAATGGCATCGGGAAAAGAACTCAATTTTTTTTTGATAATAATCTTTTAATAAGATTTCGGCAAAAACAAATTCCACCCAAACGCTACTGGATTTAATACAGAAGCTTCAGAAAGACCTGTTTCTGTCTGAGCTTTGTGGGTGTGTCTGATGGCACATTAATAGACAACAGAAATTCCAACAGCAACTAATAAATTTACATTTATCAAGCGCTAATAATTTACATTTACATTTATGGCATTAATAATTTGATGTTATGTGCAATGATTGATTGTTCATTACCAGAACGTTAGGCGCCTATATGCAAAGGCAAGACGTTTTGGTTTAGGTAAACGATCAAACAGCTTGTGATGGGTGACAAATCTGTGATGGGCGACGCCTAGGATTTTTAAGGTTAGAATAGTGTAAGACTGATAATAAAAATGACCAGGAGCAGCAATAAACATATATTATTTAGTCATTACCTTGTTTTCGATTAGCACTGAGCTGGGAAATAATGTCAAATCTCTTTCATGGACAATTATCTGATAGAGGGAAGGGATTATGATCGGAAGGTCATGGGATCAAATCCCTGCACTACAAATCTGCCATTGTTGGGTCCTCAAACAAGGTCCTCAACCCTCAACTATTCAGCTGTGTAAATGAGATAACTGTAAGTCGCTCTGGATAATGGCGTCTGCCAAATGACAGAAATACAATGGAAAAATTTTATTCATTCAGCAGTAAAAGAGTGCTTGGTGAACACAACTATTGTGATCATTTCACTGGGAAGCCAGAGAAATTTTGTTCTACCACAGAGGTACTTTTACCCTGAGAGAGGCCGAGTCCAACCAAGCAGTGCTACAAGCAAGGAGGTGCATCAGTGGTTAAGGCGACAGGTACATTAATCCGGATAAATGTGAAATCAATGTTTTTATCTAAAAACACCTCAATTTTTTTATTATTTTACAATAATTATTTCTTGGATTAGAGCTAAATTTATCAGTAATGCTACAGTTTTACTAGTTGCAATTTGTTACCAGGGGGCACGGTGGCTTAGTGGTTAGCACGTTCGCCTCACACCGCCAGGATCGGGGTTCGATTCCCGTCTCGGCCATGTGTGTGTGGAGTTTGCATGTTCTCCCCGTGCCTCAGGGGGTTTTTCTCCGGGTTCTCCGGTTTCCTCCCGGTCCAAAAACATGCACGGTAGGTTGATTGGCACCTTGTAAAATTGTCCCTAGTGTGTGAATGTGTGTGTGATTGTTTGTGTGTGTGCCCTGCGATGGGTTGGCATTCCATCCAGGGTGTATCCTGCCTTAATGCCCATAGACGCCTGAGATAGGCACAGACTCCCCGTGACCCGAGGGAAGATCGGATATAGCGGTAGAAGATGAATCAATGAATGAATTTGTTACCAATGTTATCATGGTTGAAAAACCGCAGGAAAACCTTGCTTTATACTATGGAAAGTGTTGCCTCAGGGGTTATTATTTTGGATTGTGGGTCAATAGGTTGCAAGTTCGTTTTCCAGAAAGCTGCCACTGCAGGGCTCATGAGCAAGGCTCGTCACCCTCAACTAGTCAGCGGTATAAATAAGATAAGCCCGAGCCACTTATTTATATTATGAACAATTTGTTATTAATCATTATATGTTTTCCATTATCCCTTAATATAGATGATAAGTCTTACTGCTCAATGTTTATTTAAATTTAAACAACTAGGAATCAAGGACTTTAATCAAATCAAAACTGGAATAAAACTTACTCTATGATGTATAAACCATAAATAATGTCCTTAATACTCACATTCATCAGCAGCTTTGTCATGAACCGAACTGGACTGGTAATGGTGTAAGAAATGGTAATAAACTTGTTTCACAGTTTGTAGAGACTGTTCTCAGACTGTATAGGGTTTCAGCACCAAAAATATTAAAATGGCCATAAGCCATATTTCCAAGACCAAGCTGTTGTTTTAGAAAAATATAAATTATATGTTTGGTGTGATGCCATGTGACAAGAAATGGAGTTTGAACACCAAATCCTTCTGATTATTTTACAGCACGTTTTTGAGATAGTTTCTTGCTCGTAACCTGCAATTTCTTTTGAAAAAGACTTCTACTTGTTGGGACATACTTAAATGTAATATACAGTAAAGCTAAATAAACATAGAAATCATATAGTTCCACTAATATATATAATATATATATATATATATATATATATATTCATTCATCTTATACCGCTATATCCGATCTTCCCTCGGGTCATGGGGTGCCTGTGCCTATCTCAGGCATCTATGGGCATTAAGGCAGGATACACCCTGGATGGAATGCCAACCCATTGCAGGGCACACACACACACACATTCACACTCTAAGGACAATTTTCCAAGGTGCCAATCAACCTACTGTGCATGTTTTTTGGACCTGGGGAAACCGGAGAGGCACCTGAGGCACACGCAAACTCCACACACACATGACTCCACACATCAGTTTGTTTGTATATATACACACTAATGCCTAATGTTGTGTTGGTCCCCCATTTTACTGCCAAAACAGTTCTGTCCCACTGAACATTAAAGCATGAACTTCAGAAATTTGACCTACAGGAGGTTGTCGGTTGAATTGGACCACACAGGTCAGATTTTACTCCCCACGTGTATCAGTGAGATTTGGCTGACCATGTATATATATATATATTCTGTTAGTTACAGTGTGAATCATTTAGTAGATAATTTAATATCTTAATAATAGAGATAAAAGACAGTTGTAGCAAGACAATTTGCACTTTACATGTCACAGCTTAATCCTGCCAGTCATAGACATGTACTCTGGAAATGATAAATGTGCCCAAAGATCATTTATAAAAAGAAAAGAACGCCGAGAAAAAAAGAAAAGAAAACATCTTTTGACTCAGTTGTTGATTTTTTTTTACCTCCTTCTTGTAATACGCCATGGTGAAATCTTCTATAGGTGTACGGAGTGTGTGGAGCATGCGTGCGTGTGTGCGTGCGTGTGTGCGTCGAAGTGTGTATCGCGGCATCCTCTCATCAGAACCATCATCTGTGATCATCTTTTGTCATGGTGCAAGAGCACCGATCCGAATACCATCCATAATCCCACCAATAATCACAAACGCTCTCTGTGCAAAAAAGGCACCTTGATGCTTTCATGCTTTAATTCAATCAAACCACCACCCGGTCGAGAGCGCGGACGCGGCACATCAGCAAATCTTGTTCTCGTGTTTGTTTGTTTTCGTCTCCGGGGTTGGAATAGTAAATAAAGCTCGAAGCCACTTACCCAGGAGATCATGCGGAGGACGGTATGAGGTTGCTGCACGAACGTCAGGGGGTCGAAGGCTCCTCCGGCCCTGCCCGCTCCGTACGCCGTGCCCTCCATCTTCCCCGAGACAGACACGGACTCTGGAGGTAAAAAGAAGGGGGAAAAAAGGACGATCGCACTCGCACGAGCGTGAACGCGCAAGCGCGCCGCCCAACACGCGACGCTCCTCGTGAACGCGCAATTGTTCCCACGGTCGCGCCAGCACAGTGTGTACATGGAAATAAATAAATTCCAAATGTATTAATAGTTATATAGTTTTTTTTACACCTTGTTATTCAGTGACTAAGCAAATACACTTCGTATACATGGTGTTTGTAAAAATAATAAATAAACACAATTATTTTAAAATGATAATGCTAAGCATTTCTATTATTATTAGTCGACTTCATTATTAGTATTTTTATTCATTCATTCATTCATTTTCTACCGCTATATCCGATCTTCCCTCGGGTCACGGGGAGCCTGTGCCTATCTCAGGCGTCTATGGGCATTAAGGCAGGATACACCCTGGATGGAATGCCAATCCATTGCAGGGCACACACACACACACACACACACACACACACTCTCGCACATTCATACACTATGGACAATTTTCCAAGGTGCCAATCAACCTACCGTGCATGTTTTTTTTTGGACCGGGGAAAACCGGAGAACCCGGAGAAAAAACCCCTGAGGCACGGGGAGAACATACAAACTCCACACACACATGGACCGAGACGGGAATCGAACCCGGATCCTGGCGGTGTGAAGCGAACGTGCTAACCACTACGCCACCGTGCCCCTATAGTATTTTTATTATGAAGATTATTATTAATAATAATACTCTTTAAAGAAAACGGAAATATTAACAAAATAATCCACTTTATCATTTAATCAACTTTAATTTCATTATTTGTCTCTCATGTGCTGCTACAGTACTTTCATTCTCATGTTATATTATTTTAATTATTATACATTTGTTATTATTATTATTATTTATTGTTAATTAATAATAATAATAATATAATAATTAATTACTATTATTATTATTATTAGTAGTAGTAGTAGTATGTCAAATTTATTATTTAATTAACATATTTCTTAGTTATACGTTTGTTATTTGTATTTTTATTATCACTATATTATTATTAATATAATATTTGATTCTTTTGCAATAAATATTTATTAATTTACTTCTTTTGAATAATATAATATATTTTTTTACATTGTTAAAAGTTTTTTTTAATGTTCTTTTTGTCATTTTCTTTTTATATCTATTTATATCTATATATATATTTCTATATCTATATCTATATATATATATATATATATATATATATATATATATATATATATATATACACGCACACAAACACCCGCACATTAATAGGGCAATTAATAATGGCAATTAATAACATTCACGACCCCTAGTGGTAAGGTTGTAAGTACTGCAGCCCAAAATTCTCATCTTGTGCGTCGTCTGACCGAGCAACCATTCAGAGTGCAGAACTGACCCTCGTGTTGTGGCTTGAACCAATGGGAAGCGTTACAATTCCGTTGCTTAGCAGCGCACTTGCGTGCCGCCGTTTTTCCAGCCCGGAAGAGGGAAGAAAACAACTCTCTCTCGGGTTTAAGACGAAACATCCCCAAAAAACAAACAAACATACAAAAAAACAGATATAACTTTCTGTAACTAACATTTAATATAAATACCGAAATGGTGAAATTACGATCCAGATGTATTCTTGTCGGTAAGAAGATTTGTTTTATTTTCCTGGGTGAGATTAGAGTATTAAAAACATGACCAGTATGATTTCATTAAGGCTTTTACAGTCGAACTGCTTTTATACCATTTTTATAACATAAATCTTTAAAAGCAAGCATTGTGAAAGTCTTGTCTTATTTATTTATTTATTTTATCATTTTCAACATTGTACATTAATACTGAAGACTATGAAAGAACATGCATGGAATTATCTAATAAACAAAACTGTGTTTAACATCCCAGAATATGTTTAAAAGTACCCCGCTTTTGGTTCAGAGACAGCTTTGCATACTCTTGGCATTCTCTCACGAGGTCATCACCTGGTATGGTTTCCCAAAAAGTGCTTGTTGGCTGCTTTTCCTTCACTCCTTCAATCGGGTTATTGTGTAGGACATCTGATTAAGCACTCTTGAACACATAGGTCTTGAGTACATACAGTATAGGTATGTTTGGGTTCATTATCCTGTTGGAAAACAAACGATGGCCCTACTAAGTGCAAACCAGACTGGATGGCATGACTATGAATCAGAACATCATTGTCTTAATGACTGAGACTTTATGTGTGTAGGAGATGCAGCGGTAGGAAAGAGCGCTCTGTCCCAGATGTTCTGCAGTGATGGCTCCCACTTCCAGAAGAACTACACCATGGTGAGAAAACACAGATTTGAAAGTTTGAAATGAGCTCGGTTGAAATTGCCTCACCGTAAAGTTTATCTCACTTCAGAAACACATTTTGTGGAAATCCAAATGTTGTTCTGTGTATGGATTTATTTATGTATCTATTTTTCTTTCGGCGTCTCACGTTTTCGCCACACCGTATCAGTTTTTCATGTTTTTCCTTGGGATGCCCTTCTTGAAGAAACCCTCCCCATATATCCGGCCTTGGGACCAACACCAGGAGTGCTTGTGCAACCACAACGGCTGGGCCAGACTGAGCAACTGGGGGTTAAGGTACTTGCTCAAGGGCCCACTAGTGGCAGCTCAGCTGGGACTCGAACCTGCGACGATTCGGTCCAGAGTCCAATGCATTAAGCATCGAGCTAACACTTTAATGATCCTGAGATATATACATGGATATATCATTTCAAAATGTAGGGTAATATTTCCATACTGAGAAAAGGATTATCAGACTGAGGTGTAGGATGGTATAACCGGGAGTGTGTTTTTTGATCTTTGTTTTGGTCAAGAAGTTTGCTTTAATTAGATCATTTCTATTGAATGGGAATATGTAAATGAATTACGATTAGCGTTGCTTTAAATAGAAACGTATATGGACAATTTTTGACATTATTTTAAGTTTCTGTTATAGACTGAATTTTGTAAATTCCCAGTTTAATTTTCATGGAAAATGACCAGTCTTTATATTTTGCCACCCTAATTAAGATATATCTTTTATTTGAGATTGATATCATTTTCACTTACATTTTATTGTAAATAAAATGTTCATTCAGGGAATTCCCTTCACATCAATTTTCCCGGATAAATTTTTGCAATCGATTTTTACTCAAGGAATCTCCTTTCGAGAGAAATTCCTGAACATAAAATGCTGAACACAAATCGTATTTCCTGTTCAGAATTAGTTACCACAGTGACACTGCGCTAATTCTAGTTTCTTTTTTATATCCCCGGTGATGCCGTAGATATGTTCAAGTTTAATAATATTAATAAAACAACAATGATGGTATTCTCAACATGCGAGGGAGTGACTAACCAAACTTGAACTGGTCACTTAATACGTTCATGAGGCAGACACGGATGTTCCCCATGTAAAAAAGGATTGCACTCGGTAAACATGCCTGAAAGCCCTGTACACAGGATGTTTGTGTGTCCTGTTATACCCCTAAAAAAGTCTTTCCATCCTTTCTTCCTGGTTACGAATCCAAAAGGATTTGTCAACCGATCTTGAGGAAAGTAAAGTATGTCCGCCTCTGTAACCCATTTCAGTCGATCTAATGACTTAGCGCACAGGCTCTTATGTGGTCGAAGAAAGTCAATTGAGTGCTATTGAATGCAGATGAAGCGATTTGAATACGGAAGAGAAGGACGCCGAAGCACACGGGTGCCTGCATCAGCATGCCGCACGGCTACAGGTGACAGGAACGTCAATAATTTATACAACCACTGCAGTAATTGGGTGCTCCGCGTGCGCGCACGCGCGAGTGTGTACGCGGGCCGTAGTGTTCCAGAGAGATACAGTGCTAACGTGCTCAGCATGATAAAGATAAAGCATTGTGTTCCAAAGACGGAGAGAAAGAGAAAGACGGAGCGCTTATGCAGGTCAAACAGGTGAACCGGACAACACTAAAGACCATTAAATATGACACATGCGGAGCGATCGATCGATCGGCATGCGGCGCGTAGGCGGGATTTGAAGGGCACGTTGTAAACGGCGGGCGCTCGCGGAAAATGTCGGCGGGCTTGTTAGCGAAGCCGGGCCGTGTTTTTTACGAGCTAGGAGCTCTCATTGGCATTCCGGAGTGCGCGCGTGTGCAGTCGTAACCTCTGCCAGCCGGCGCCGCTTCCCAGGATTCCACAGCCTCGCTGTTTCTCGATCGCCTCTGGATCTGTTGAACGCTGAACCGAAAGAGCGGCCCGTCGAACAAATTTAAGTTTCGTTTTAAGTCAAACTAAATGCAGAATTTTTGCACACATTTTCACAAGCCAAAATGATCACCAAGCCACTAATTAAGTCAATTTGTATTCCTTTTAAGAACAGCGGAAAATGTCATACGTCCAGAAAATATCAATCCAACAGGTCATTAATCGACCGCGGTTTGTGCATTGTTAACCCAAATAGTCTCTTGATATAAACTTACAACACTGACCAGTAGGAATTGTCTTATTCTTATTTTTGAGTGTAAGCTAATAAACTGGCAACTCTGTAAACACCTCAGTTTCTCATCATGTGTATGTTCTCCTTGTTCCCTATATATGATGTGGGTTGTATGTTGCACTAGTGCGAGGATAAATGTGTACTTGTGTTACAGACTGCTGGTGTGGAGCTGCTGGTGAAGTCAGTGACCATTCCAGAGACTAGTGACAGTGTGGTGAGACTTATTCATTCATTTGTTCAATGAATCCCTCACTCATTCATCCTCCAGTTTACTCAACCATTCATTCAATCACTTGTTCGCCCATTTGTTCATTCCGAAATGTATTCATTCATTCATTTATTCACTAATGAATACCTATTTATTCAGAAACAGAATCACTGATTCATTCAATCACTCATTCACCCACTCAGTCAATCATATACCTATTTATCAATTTCATAAATTTCTCATCGACTCTTTCATCCATGCACTCATTCACTCTTTCATTCACCCATTTATCCATCCCCCAATTTCCCTAACAGTTCGTTAATGAAATGACTTTTTCATCCACTGATTTATTCACTCATTTACTTATTTATTCCTTCACTCGTTCCATACACGCAGTAATCTTCCATTCTCTTATTCATCCAATAAACATTCATTCTCCCATTTGTTCATTCACCAATTCACTTAATCACTGTCTCACTCTCTCTTTCAACCATTTGTTTTCCTCGATTTACTCAACCGTTCAAGCATTAAACCACATATCCACCCATTTATTAACATACCAAATCGATCATTCACCCATTCACTCATTGATTTATTCATTGTATCACTCAAGTATGTTTCATGCACTTAATGTAATCTTCCGTTGACTCATTTATCCACACACTATCTCTCTTACTAACCCCATTTTATTTAATTCCTTATTTACGCAGGCATTCATTCAACAAATCACTCATTCACCAATTTGTTCACTCACCAAAAGACTGCCTCGCTCACTTGTGCTAGGAATTTACACTCACCCATTCATTTACTCAATCACTCTCATTCACAATTGCCCTTATACAGAATCACCCACTTATTCAATCATCATATCATTTAGCCTTTGAATCACTCACTCATTCATTGCTTTGTTCACTTACTTATTCACTCATTCCTTTTTGCTGATTCATTCCATCGCCAAGATTCACTCACATGTTCACCATCACAGACTCACTTATTCACTCACTGAGTTAAAGATTTCTTACACATTCACTCCGTTCATTTACATTTGCTTTTACACTCTCACTCAATCTTTCTTTAATTTAACCAATCACTCTTCTACATTCTCTCACGCACCCATTCATTTAGTCAATCACTCTGTCTTCTAATTTTTTCTCATTTAATGTTCAAACTCACTCATTCACACATTCATTTACACACTCATTCACCCACATTTATCACATATTACATATCTATTCATGCAGACACTCAACCGATTTTTTTCGTCTCAGGAGCTGTATATATTTGACTCAGCAGGACGGGAGACTTTTGTGGAGACATGTGAGAAAATGGTAACTGCATTTTTTTTTTACCATTAAACCTGTTAAAAGCAAAACCAGCGCATTTTATTTGTTTCTGCATTCTCACGGCTTCCATCTTACTGAGATTATTGTTTGTTGTACCGCATCATATCTAATGGAGAAAATCTTCATCCAGATGTTGCCTGTCACTCCGACAACTGTTGCCCCACACCCGGAAATTGGACTTATATAAAACAGCAAAGCGTGGCTAGCATGAACAAGGTGTGGGCGTGCGACATCCGAACCTCTGATTGCTGCCCTGTACAGCAGTGCCATGTTCTCTCTGCTCCAGTACACCTGATTAAGCTCAGGAAAGGGTCGGTAATTAGCCTCCGTGTTACAGAAAGGGGAAAATAGCAAATTGCACAGGGCTTTGGGTCTCCAGAAGCACTCTCGCTAGAACCACTCATTTACAAAACATCGGTAAATTGGAGTCTAGCGCAGGGGGTTGGCGGGAGCACAGCCTTTTCCAACGCCATAATAAATTCCCCAGCCCTATTAGTTAAAAGCTTTACTCTCAACGCTCCGCTGGGCTAATTGAGCTCCCACGTGTACTTTAGTCAAGCACGCATGTTTTTGTCCGTCAGCGAGCCAGGCGCTGTATATATTTACAGTGTGTACATGTGTTTTTCGTGCGTAGTGGGGCCAGCCGTCAGTGGTGTGTGTGGTGTTTGAGATCAGCAGCCTCGACTCGTTCAACAGTTGCAGCCGCTGGCTAGAGAGAGTCCGGGCTCGCTGCGACGGACTGCAGTTACCAGGTGAAAGAAAGCCTTCCCGAGACACACACACACACACACACACTCGTTTCCTTTCACACACTGCAGCGAGTCACTGCATGGAGGTTCACATTAAACCGGTTCCATTTCGTTAAAATTACTCACACGGCATATGTATTCATATTCATATTCAATCTGTTCATTTCGAGAGAGAGCTCATAGAGAAAGAACAACAAAAAACGATGACATTGTGTAATTTGTGTATAAGTGTAATTAATTCTGCTTCACATATGCCAGCAGCCCAGACATTGATCATTTTTCTATTACAGTATTGCATTGATTGTTTTTTTTTTTGTTTGTTTTTTTAACATAAAATATGCCTATGTTGATGGACCTCTGACCATAAGATCCATATGTCTCAAATCTGCGTCGAATGTTCCACATGATTTTGGAGTGTTGCTTGTGCTCATAAGTGCATAGTCGTCTCCTACTATATATTCATAACCCACCAGCAAATCCATAACCAAGTAGTTTAACATGTAGTACTGTAAATTGTATATACCATTATATATACCAATATACATTATCTTGTCTCATTTCACTGTGCACTGCGTCAGCTATTTTTATTATATATATATATATATATATATATATATATATATATATATATATATATATATATATATATATATATATATATATATATATTATAATATATATAAAGCTGCAAGCTGCAATGTGATACAATTGACCCCTATTACAATGCAGTGTGATCTGATTTCTGTCCGATTTAACGTGATGCGATTCAATCCCATATGATGCAATGGAAAAAAAATGTGATGCTATGAATTTCAATATGGCCTTTGTAATGCAACAAAGGATTAAATAAAACCAGACATTCTTTTCCTTTTCTGCCTCCAGGAAGATGCAGCTCTACCTCTGCTATGTTAATCTAAATTCTATGTGACTCTCAGGACATGGCTCGGTCTCTGTAGTGTTTTTGTTGAGAAAATGCCTTCGTGAAAATGTTAAGGGAGTGAAAACAATAATAAATATAATATAGTGATCCATATATAGTGGACCTATTAATGATCCATTTCTATAAAGAAGGTAAAGGATTTAAAACTGATCATTCATTTAGTACTCGGATGTTTAATATATATATATTTATATGATGAGGGGCAACGGTGGCTTAGTGGTTAGCACATTCGCCTCACACCGCCAGGGCCCGGGTTCGATTCCCGTCTCGGCCATGTGTGTGTGGAGTTTGCATGTTCTCCCCGTGCCTCAAGGAGGTTTTTTTTTTTCTCTGAGTTCTCCGGTTTCCTCCCGGTCCAAAAACAGGCTGATAGGCACCTTGGAAAAATTGTCCCTAGCCTAGTGTATGAATGTGTGTGTGTGTGTGTGTGTGTGTGTGGGTGTCCTGCGATGGGTTGGCATTCCATCCAGGGTGTATCCTGCCTTAATGCCCATAGACGCCTGAGATAGGCACAGGCTCCCCGTGACCCGAGGGAAGATCGGATAAAGCGGTAGAAGATGAATGAATGATATATATATATATATATATATATATATATATATATATATATATATATATATATATATATATATATATATATATATATATATATATCATATATATATACATACATACATACACACACACACATTTTTGTTATATATAAACTATATGACATAACTATATGACTGAATATTATACTGTAATAATTTTGGGCTTGTGGAGTCCCAGAGGGCCTCCAGCACTGTGGGTGAACTGACATTTACAGAATGTCCGTGTGTTAAAGGTGTGTTAGTGGGGAATAAATCGGACCTGGTATCAAGGAGAGAGGTGGAGACAGCCGTGGCACAAGAATGGGCACAGGACCAAGGTCTTCAGTACTACGAGACCTCCGCTGTGAGTGGCCTCTGATCCACACTAGAAATTCCCATTCATCATTATAGCTTGCATAAACCCGAGCTTAGCATATCAGAGTAGCACTTTTTAGCCGTTAAATAATATTCAATAAGCGTGTTCACATTTTGCCCTGAGAATGATGTGAGGCATATTTCATCTTACTAACCCAGTACTCATCTGTGTGTATTTGTACTGCAGAAAGAAATGGAGAACTGCAATGCCCCCTTTCAGAGTTTAGCCCAAGCCTTTTATGCTCTGTATCAGGATCGGAGGCAGATGATCCAGAGGCTCAGCTGAGACACCGCAGACCACAAATATCCTCATATAGTCTGTTTATATCTCCACAGTACATTTATTCAATTGTAACATGGTTATGCACTTGTCTTCTGCAAGGCTTAGTATTAGGGCCACTTCTTTAAAAGTTTGTGGATACCTGACCATCCTAGCCGTATGTTGGCCTTCCTAAAAACTTCCAAATTTGGATGCACACAACATTATTTGCGTGTTTTTGTATGCTGCAGAATTACAATTTCCCTCCAGAAATGAGGAGTCCCGAAGAGTTCAAGCATGACAACTCCATGTTGAGATCTGTCCCACTGAACAACTTTGATTCCAAAGGCGTGGAATGCCCTGGTACTCCCTTCTTAATCCTTTTCTTGATGAACGCTGTAGTGTGAAGCCATCCCAGAAGACCGGAGAATATTATGATATTCATAGAAGATGGGATCAATCTTGAATGGGGTCCTCAAACCAGTGAATTTATGAATATCATAATATTCTCCAGTCTTCTGGGAGGGCTTTATGGGAGTGGTCATGTAGTGTTCTTCGACTCCATCATTCATTCAATATTTAACGTAACGTTTACACTTATAGGATGTATGGTGGCGATTCACCAGTTTATCTCGCTGGAGGACTTTCCGAGGCCGAAAGACATTGTTAACATGTATTCTCCTGCTGTTCTGAATCATCCATGAAGCTTTAAAAAATCCTTCAATAAAAACTTCCTGCCTGTTTTGCACCCTGTAGGCAAATATTTCTTTTATGGATTGTCCATGTTCCATAAAGCAATATCAGGTTTTATATTCGGCTCCACGTGCAGCCTTGTTTCTTTCCCTTCGATAAACCCTTGGGGGGTTGAAAAACATTTTTATTGCCTTGTTGCGACACACTGCACCAGTTCCCGAACAGAGCGTGCGGCGTGTCTGAGTTAGTGATGCTCGCACTGCCTCTGCCCTTTCCTCGGCGCGCTCAAACCCGCCGAGCTGAATACTAGCCACACTCCACTGAACAAAAGCGGACGAAGGTGGCGGCCATGTCGTCTCCTTTCCTGTCGCCGCCGCGACGTGACGGATGTCCGAAGAAATGCCATGATGCCCGAGTGAAATATTCGCCGATTTTCTCAGGGTCGGCGTGATGCAGATTCGGACGGAGATGAATGAACTAAAAACACTTGACTCCAAGCCAGCGCCCTTGACGTGTGTTTGTGGCTCTGCAGCGAAAAGCCTGTTTGTATGTGAATGTGTACACTACGGAGCACGTATATGGCAGTGTAATCTAATTTCACACACTGTATTAACGCTGCCCTACCCGCGGTCGTCTGAGCCACGATTACAATATCCATCAGACGCGTTGAGAGCCGAGAAATAGGAAATAGCTTTGGAGTATATTAACCAGAAAGACAATGACTGAAAGTTAAATCTTTACAACGTTGTGGATTCAAGTTAATTTGGCATGTATAAAAAAAAATGGTAGTGATCTGATTTCATTAAAACTGACAGAAAGACTTATATTGTGTGTACACAAGCATGTGTGTGTGTGCACGTAGGATATCTCCGGGCCTTGATGAGGCAAAGCAATGTGAATATAATTATAATTGGTAATACTAATGCAATCATGGGCTACTATGAAAAATGAGTCTTAAATTAAATTAGAGTACTGGTCATGCTATTAAGTGTATTTCCGTAACCACTTGGCCCATTTTCAGGTGACGTAGATCCCAATGTGCCCTTTGATGTTGTAGCCCACCTAAAACCAAGATTCCACAAATGTGCAGTCAGCTTTTTTTTTCCTTCATCATAACGAGTAAAATAATGTTCATTTGCCAACTTCATATAACATGTTAACATTTCCGTGTGCAGGACTCACCAAAGGTAGTACTGAACTGAAGTCGATCTTTCTAATGTTTTACTTGTACATTTTTACACAAATATCTGTAGTTTCTAGTTCTTACAGTTGTTAACCAGGCTCGTTACTTTAGTTGGAATGTATTTCGTGAAATATTTTTCTTTCCATTGCGCTCCATTTCCAACTCATCACACTTTCTACGCACCACAGCTGTAGACTAGTTTATGAAGTCTGTCTTTTTTTAAAAATAAAAATTATTAATAGATCTATATAAAAGAGTCAAAATTATAACCATCAACATTTATTGACAATGTCCGTTCTTTACTCAGATATATAAAAAAAATTATAAAATGATGACTTTATTGATCTATGTTTACACGTTATCACCTTCAAAATAGCCCAGCGTTACTGGCACTTTTGTTACATGTCCAGTCTTGGAAGCCATCTTTTCAAAGCATCTCAAGCAGCTTCTGATATTTTGCAATGGGTTCAAAATGGACAAAGATGGTCAAAATGGCTTAAAGAAGGTTGTACAGCGCCTGGTGTTCAAAGGACGAATTCTTTTGGCACACAGACTTATGAAGGTCAGTGCTCCTTGTGAACTTGCATGCTTCCCTGTGCTGCTAGGTGTTGGCATAGTGTGTTGCACCCATATGTGGACCTTCCTTTCAACCTGCTATTGGCCACAAATCACCACGGCAACATCGAGTAATCTAGTTTTCAGAAGAGTGAAGTCGGTTATAGCGACAGCTTCATAAAAATGTCATGTTTTTTATTTGTGTGTGTGTGTGTGTGTGTGTGTGTGTGTGTGTGTGTGTGATGATCAGGTGTCTACATACCTTCTGCTATTTAAAGTGTCAAATGAATTTTATTCAAGGATCCTCTGGGTTACTTATCTCAACAACGGCTTATGGAATCAAAATAGGAAGCTCAAGAAATAGGTCTTATTGATGGATTGTGAGGTGATAAATATTAAAGACGAGAACAAACCATTGTGCACGAATAATGGTTTCCAAAAAGGACATACATCTGTATATTATTTAACGGCCGTCTTTTCTTATTTTCTTATTACCATCACAGACATTTGTGTGCTTTTGTGAGCAACATTGAGTCTGACGTTCTTGTCGGTTCTAAGTCCTTTTCGAAAGTGGATTGCACGTTTATGATCGATTTGATCGGTTCAGGATTTCTTTGAGGCATATGAATGCTTTCTTTCCTTTTTATTACTTAGAACATGACCATTTCTTGGCTCTAGGCATTATATATATATATATATATATATATATATATATATATATATATATATATATATATATATATATATATATATATATATATATATTAATTATCATATGCATATGTCTTTGCTAATCTCTATATCGTGTTATAAGTGAAGTATTGTACAGTAGCCAGGAGTCCTGCTGTGACTGAGAAGTGAGGGGGGACGTTTATGGGCCAGGATAGCCTAATGTAGCCTCACGCACACACAAATAGAAGACAGGAGACTGACCACACACTCAGTGTGAGCTTGGGCGCTTCCGAGCCCAGAATTAGCAGGTGTATCCCATCTGCGATCTGCCAGACAGACGCTGAGAGCAGAGAGTCCCAATACAGGGGGTGAGCCAGCCCGAGTGTATGTGTATGGAAAAAGATAGAGAACAAGTTTTTGACACATAACTAGAAACCTCTAGCGTTGTAGCTAGAGTTGTGCACTAGTCAGGGTTCAAATGCCTAAAGCAGGGGTGTCAGACTCATTGTCACCATGGGCCACATCAGTATTATGGTTGCCCTTGATGGACGAGTTGTAACTATAAGACAGCATATACGATTTGATGAGCGACATCGCCTCATAACACAAAATACATACCATTTCTTCTCCTTGAAGCACAAACATGTATTCGCTTTCCTGCCTTTCTTGGAAGTTCCTTAAATCTGCATCAATTTTTCACTGCACTCTCGTGGCGGGATGCCGTCACTTCGCAAGTAACGTAGTCGCATGCATTGTGGGATACGTAGTTTATTGTCAATGCACGCCTTAAAGTAGCATAGCCTTATTTTGATACAATCATCCACATTCGGCCCGCGGGCCTTGAGTTTGACACGTGTGTTAGGTAGCAATTGGTGTTCATTTGGTGAGCATCAATTATGTAGCTTCAGTTGTATTCTCGGGAGCTCATTGGTAAAGATTTGCATTAGAGACCGCAAGTTCAAGTCAGAGTGATTTGTGAATGAACCCCCGAAACTTCCGAGGGTCAATTTCAAATCTCAGAAGCTGCTTGACAAAGCTTTGAAAAGAAGACGTATACTGCACTGATGTGCAAGGAGAATATTTTAAAAATAGATTTTAATACAAACTCGCACGCTGCTATGATAAAAGTGCGTTGGCCATCGAGGCCAGCGTGGTCTTCTCTGAAGAATAAGAATCTATGACGTCTGTTTTAATATAGATGTGTCCATGTAGAAAAATCTTCCCAGTAGTCCATTCTCTTCATTTCATACATATAAGGGGCCCAGTGGCTTAGTGGTTAGCACGTTCGCCTCACACCGCCAGGGTCCAGGTTCGATTCATATATGTTGCCTATATGTGTGTGGAGTTTGCATGTTCTCCTCGTGCCTCAGGGGTTTTTTCTCCGGGTCCTCTGGTTTCATCCCGGTCCAAAAACATGCACGGGAGGTTGATTGGCATCTTGGAAAACTTGTCCCTAGTGTATGAATGTGAGTATCCGCCTGAAATAGTCACAGGCTCCCCGTGACC
The DNA here is from genome assembly GCA_030449085.1 of Kryptopterus vitreolus. Lineage (NCBI taxonomy): Eukaryota > Metazoa > Chordata > Actinopteri > Siluriformes > Siluridae > Kryptopterus > Kryptopterus vitreolus. The sequence continues at coordinate 6,783,291 of JACRUU010000029.1, read as the reverse complement.
CGAGGGAAGATCGTATATAGCGGTAGAGGATGAATGTAATCTATATATATATATATATATATATATATATATATATATATATATATATATATATATATATATATACATGAATATGAATGTATATATATATATATATATATATATATATATATATATATATATATATATAAACGTATATGTTATTGTTCACGTTCTATCCAGTTCTTGCTTTGGTAATGCCATTCATTGTCACTGCATGAGATACATAACCGTGATCCTTTATACTGCGTTCGCTATAATCTTTAGCCATGGCTTCGTAAAAGATTTGGATCGATGCATGCAGGACAACACCGAACACCTGGGTATGAAATGCACGGCCTGACGCTGCGGCCAAATAAATATAAAGTCCTGGCGAAATCTGGCAACTACGTCCACATCCTAGATTCCACCAGTGGTTACAGTCTATACATATAATATGTTGGGCGTATTTGGATTCAAACAGTTTCACCTGCTCCGAACCTGCATGCTAATAAAATGATATGTATATCGGAGAAAACCGACCCCTGCGAAATGACTCCCGACTTTACGAGGTGGCTGATTGGCGCAGTGCTCTCGCCCCCAACACCCCCCCCCCCCCCCCCTCTTCGCCTCTATGCTATAAGAGCACAGACTGCAGCAACGGTCTGCTATTACGAGAGCATTAGTATTCTGCACGCACACATGCACGCACACACACTCGCGCGCACACCCGCGCGCACGCTGCAAACTCGATGGCCTTACTGCAATCCTTTTGCTCATGATGGCCAACAGAGGGCGCAGGAGCTTACCTGTAACAGACAAGAGCGGGCCCCCCCCCAAACAGCTCGCCAGGAACATTGAGTCCAAGTTGTCGAGCGCATTCATGGGAGCCATAAGAGAGCAATGTTGGGTAGTGGCACCATGCTCAGTGCGTAGGGGACGTCTTTCTATCATTTTGAATTACCGCAAATAGTAAGTCAAGGTATGTCAAATCTTGTTCAGACCTGAAAAACCTCATAGTGGGAAGTATTCTGGCTCAAATCAGTTCCCGCCCTTTCTTGCAGTATATGAAGCCGCTAAGTGTGTATATATATATATTATATATATATATATATATATATATATATATATATATATATATATATATATATATATATATATATATATATATATATATATATTTAAACGGCACAATGCTGTGACTTCCAGCAACTCATTGACAAGGATATTTTATTAGAACTGTAATTTTAATTGGTTAAATGATTTACTCACCCTCTTTTACTGGTGCTATAATAAATTGCAGGATTTTTGTCACGTGACTGATATGCTGGCGCTGGTGGGAAGTTCGGATCATTTTAACGACTTGGTTCTTTGAATCATATGAATGAATCTGTTTTTAGAAAGAGAAGAAGGAAAGAAGGATAGGAGATGGTACAAAAAGAAAGAAAGCAAGACAGTAGGAAAAAGAGAAAAAATAGAAGTAAGAAAGATGGTTTAAAAAAACAAAGATGGAAGGTAAGAAAGAAAGAAGGAAATACTGAAGGGAGGTAAGAAGGGAAAAAAGAAAGATGGACAAAGAAGGGAAGAATGAAACTAGGAGGAAAAACTGGGGGTGAGATGGTACAAAAAGAAAGACAGTAGGCAAAGAGAAAAAAGTCAAGAAAGAAGGGAGGTATGTAGGAAAGAAAGAAGGATAAAATGGAGGTGGTACAAAAAGAAAGAAAGCAAGACAGTAGGAACAAAAGAGAAGTAAGAAAGATGGTTTAAAAAAAGAAGGAAGGAAAGAAAGAAATATGTACAAAGAAGGAAAGATACAAGAAAAGAAAGAAATGAAAGGTGGATGTGAGATGGTACAAAAAGTACAAAAAAGAGAACTGAGAAAGATGGTTTTAAAAAATGAAGGTAAGAAAGAGGGATAAAAATGGAGGCGAGGTGGTACAAAAAGAAAAAAAAGCAATAAAGTAAGAAAAAGATGTAAGAAAGGTGGTTTAAAACAGAAAGAAGGAAAGAAAGAAAGGAGGTAAGATTAAAAGAGGCTTAAAAGAGAATAGCACAAAAAAGGAAAAATGGGTGTTGTCAAGGAGAGAGAGAGAGAGAGAGAGAGGGTGAAACTTGGCATAGAGAGAGAAGAAGAGAGAAGTTTATTCCTTTAATCACTTGTATGGCGTCTATGGGAGTCACGTCACAAAAGATTGAACGACTCGTACCAGAACTACTTCTACTACGTCTATTGGAGTCACATGATAAAACATGTCTTTCCTGGACACAATCTACAGAAATGTTTGCTGATCTACCACTTTTGCATATAGTAGAAAATTAACACATCGCTCCTTCCGTGTCACATTCGTTCGAAATAAACAAATCGTTCATGAACGACTCGTCACCATTTCAAGGTCAAAGCTTCACTGTGGACATTTGCTTGATCTCTGGACGTACATGCGGATTTTCCCAGAGTCTCTTCTCTGAGTAGATGGAAAAGTGATTATGCATATGCCCTTAGTCGTGTGTGAAAGTGTGTCGCATCCCAGCGGCTCCTGAAGATGAATGAAAAGAGTTTAAGTAAAATAAAAGGCAGCAGTAGTACATATTTTATAGATACGCAAATATTTTCTTAGTGGAATATACCAGGCTCTTAATTTTTACGATGCAAGAATCCCATACTGTGACAGAAAATACTACTACACTGACAGTTCCTGGATGGCAAAGACTTGTGTGTGTGTGTGTGTCCAGATTTATTCATCATGGAGTGTAAATGCCCATGGAAGCAGGTGAGCTATTTGCACAAGGAAGTATTCTTGTGAAGTCTAGCTTTCCATCATGGAGTCCGTCTGCTGCGTCAGCAGTCGCAACAGACACTACTGATGCCACCTTTCCATCATGATAAACAATGTACAACGTCGACGCGGTATCTCTTATCACATAGCGCATGGCGACAGCGTTCTGTTAAAAACGCTCGTCTCGTAATCCAAAAATATCTCTTTTTCTTAAATGAAATTTCATATTCGTGTTTTTTTTTTTTTTTTTTGCCTTGCGGCTTGCCAGACATCATGACTGAATGTTTTCTAATTTTACCCTTCCCATTTACCCCTCTCTGATTCACTAGACCACAGGGAAGCAGTCGCAATCTGAGCGATCTCTTTCTCTCTTCGCTCTTTCTCTCTCTTTCCTGTTGTGCGGATCAAAGCTCCTGATGTGTCTCCCTGCAGGGCGTTCTGATCAAACACGAGGGCACATGGCGTACACACGTACACACGCATGAACACAGCCCAACAGCCAATAGGGTAAATCTCTGTTAATAATTGGTGGGTTTGAGAATCGGTTGCACCCGATGAGTTGTGACATCGCTTTGCGCGGCGTCCAGCGGGCTACGCCCGAGCCGCTCTCGAATCCACCAATGAGGGGGGTTCGTCGAGATCTGACTTTTTTTTTTTTTTTACTGGAGAGTAAAATGTCATTGTTTTCCACTTCTGCAATTTTTTACTATCAAACTAGAACTTGGAATTATTATTATTATTTTTTTTATAAGCTGAACAAACGAGATTCACATTTCCTAGCTTACACAAGCGCACAAATACGCAAGTCCTTTCATATCATGTCATTTCTGCCATTTGAGCCGCATCTTACATGTGTGTGTTGTTACATAAGTGTTATGCAACCATAGTAGTGACTCTTTTGGCTCCAAAAAAAAAAGCCTAGACAATGTAACCCTTTCCCATTTTCACAGTAACTGCTTCATAGCACAGGCAAGACCACTTACGAACAAAACTAGCTTCCAGTTTACAAAAAAAAATTCTCTTTTTTGAGTCAAAAAAGTGAGTCAAAAAAAAACATGCCCCCCAATTTCTTTGTTTCCATGACGACTTTATTGACTTTTGATTTGTTCTCATTTTTTAGGTCTTTTTTTGTCCTTCTCTTGCGTCAGGGAAGTCTATCTGGTTTATTATTACATATATATATATATATATATTTATATATTCATATATAATTAATACATATATTAACTTATAAGTTGTGGCCAGGATACAGGTTTGTCTCTTTTTTCTTTTTTTGTCCTGGGTACACCTCAGCCACAACGCTTCACAGTATTAATGCGCAAAAGAATGAGATGGATACATACAGGAAGTAAAGAGCGAGGTGGGGTGTGGGGGAGGGTGGGTGGGGTGGGGTGTGGGCGGAGTCAGAGGTCGCCCCTGGAGCCCGAGAAGAGAGTTGAAAAAATAGAAACCTTAAAACTTAACCGATCGTCTACTATCCCCCCACCACCAGGTCTATTTTTCACCTGGTCGCGGTCTGGGTTTCTGTTTCTATCGTTCTCATTCTCCCTGTTACTCGCGCCTCTTTTTTTTTTAAACTCGTTAAATTACGGTTGATGGGAAAATCATGCATTTTCTTTATCTCATTTTTTGGACATTTTTCACATTTTTTTTCTCACTTTTTTTTTTCAACATGGAAACTTGTTGTAGTCATCTTCATTGTTGTAAATAGCTCACAACTCAGAGAGCTCTTGCATCCCCAGTCCTTATTACCCCTCATGTTCTGGTTTTTAATTCCTTTTTTCTCTTCGTTTGTCCAGTCACTTCCCTTCCCTGCCAGGGTTGGTCTCTGTGGCGCTCATACAGGTGTAGTGCGACGGTTGGCAGCGTTGCTGTGTGAGTCCTTTGCGTCTTTCTGGATACAATTGTGGACTTGCAGGAAGTTATGGTCCCTCTCCGAGTTGTAGGTGGCCGGGGGCGTGGATTTCAGCGTATCGGCTCCGCCGCGGCTCAGCGTGTACATGGAGATGTCGGTGGACGGCAGAGCTCCAAAGCCCTTGAGGCCCAGTGGAGAGGTGTCACGTGACTGCGAATGGTTCCGTGGAGCGGCTGGAGGAGCGTGAGCGATGCCGGTAGCGGTAGCGGTAGCTGGGGATGCGTGTGATGGCTGAGCCGTGCAGATAGTCGGCGTTCCCAGTGGCGATGGCTCTTCCGGCACGGGCGCTGGCAGCTCGGAGTTCACGGTGCCGGTCAATAAACATGTGCACGGCCAAGACACCCACCATCTCGGCCATGATGAAGGACAGAGCACCAAAGTAGAAGCTCCAACCGTAAGAATAGCTGTTCTTCTTTGAGTCGCTCTTGGTGGGGTCGCCAGCATTTGCTGATATGTAGACAATCATGCCTATGATGTTGCTCAAACCTGACAGATAAACGGACAAATAAAAATTAGCTGGCTCCAACTCCAACATTAAATACAACATACAACAATCAAGCAATATAACATATGGCTAGTGAGTGAACAACGCTGATTATCTCCTGATTCCGGAACCAGTTAGTGGGTGGGATATATAGGGCAGCAAGTGAACATTTTGTCCTCAAAGTTGATATGTTAGAAGCAGGAAAAATGGGCAAGTGTAAGGATTTTGTGATGTCTAGACAACTATGCCAGAGAATCGCCAAAACTGTAGTCCTTGAGGGGTATATGTGGGTCTGCAGAGGACAGTATCTATCAAAAGTGTTCTATCAAGGAAGCAAAAGAGGTGAACCGGCAACAGAGTCGTGGGCGGCCAAGCCTTATTGATGCACATGGGAAGTGAAGGCTGGCCTGTGTGGTCCGATCCCACAGACAAGCTACTGTAGATCAAAATGTCAGTTAACTTGCTCGAGTCAGGGCAGCATAATGGGGGCCGACTCAATATCAGGCAGGCGGTCATAATGTTATTGCCTGATCGGTGTATATTTACACCATGGAATAGCACCCCTGTTGATTGCAGTGACACTACAACTGCAAGTCTCATGGTTACAGTAACACTGGGTTATAAAATGTACAAAATTATTAGGTAACTGCCAGTTACAGTGGTACTATGGGTAGGAGCTACAATCTGACAAGTTATAATAGTGTTACACAGAAGTATGTGGGAGGTGGTTAAGGCATTTGACTTTGGATCAGACCGACATTCAAATCCCAGTCTTGTCAAGATGCCACTGTTGGGCCATAACCCTTGTTATTTTGAAATGCCAAATGCCATAAGTGCTAAGGTAGCCTGAATTGTCGTCTGCTTAGGGCTGGAATTAGCAGGGAGGGGCTGGAATTAACAGAGAAGCCAATTTCCAGAGAAAGGAAGTGAATGGTTTTCGGTGATACCGAGTTCAGGAAATGGACAGAGAGTGAAGCATGATTGGTAATAGTGTTATTGGTATATGGGAATATGATTTACATAAATTACATAAGTTGTGTACCATAATGTTGGGTGTTACCTGTGATTTTTGTGACCAGAGTTAGGCATATGTGTGGTACCAGCAGGTTGATTAACAAACACAGCTAATATCATGGCAAACAGAGACTAAACAGAGTCAGTCATGTACCGAAGTACTCAATAATTTCTGCTCACGGGAATTCAGGCTTTTGAAATAACCAAATTGAACTCTCCAACTAAAATATTACATATCCTCCCGAGGTTTTTCTGATTCCCTCTGCTCCTTAATTTAGCTTTGTCTGGGTGGTGGATGGTTCAGCAATTTGGCTAACAATCTAGAACTAGAGCTTCTTTCTGAGATTTGTCATTGTGTCCTTGAACGAAGTTGGCACTGGATGTGATTGTCTTCTTCCCTCGGCATGTACACCAATATAAGGCTGTTCCTTAGGGCCATGTTTACCCATTAGCAGGTAACAGAGTGAGCATTTGGCAAATAGCCCCTCTCATCTCCCATGTTGGAGGGCCCTTAGCAAAAAAACAGCCAGGGTCAGGAGTGGCTCTATGGGTCAGGGAAGGAAACATGCACTGTTGGCTGATATTTTCTACTAAAAAAAAAAAACAGCAAGGAAAATGTCTGCTATGGGTCTTTTTTTTTTTGCTGACCAATGAGATGACAATCTGACCCACTTGGCGTCCATTGGCTCCCAAGGCCTGTGTCCTTTATCCTTCTGTGAATTGCCTTTGAGCTGACTGCATAAAATGTGGTTCTCGTATAAGTGCCGAAAAAATATAAAAGGGGGAGACAAGCCAGGACTATGGTTTCTTTACCCTCCACCTTTCCTGCATCTACTTGCCTACAATTTTATGAAGTGAATATTAGTTGTGGATAAAGACGAAAAAAAGTGTCTTGAGCATTTTTTTTAGCTGTATCCCAGGGGGAGTCTCTCAGCCTAGCAGAAAATAAACAGACTCATGCTCTTGACAAGCTCTGTGTGGATTGTGTATCTCACAGAAGCCCTGTCTCTTAGCTGTTTATACAGCAGGTGGCATTTAAAAAAAAACTCCTGCATGCCAACAATTTCAAACCTGCTCAGAGACTATGTGTATTATAGATGAGGACTTGATCAGCATGTTCAGTGAGAAACACATCATTCCTTTAGTCGTGGAGGGCATGGTGTGTGGGGTTGGATTGCTAGAAATTGTCAGGAAAGATGGATTGCAGTAACTCTAACAGACAAAGCTTACCAACATTTTGCCTTTTGTGCAGACAGTTCCCACAGATACTGTAACCAGTCAGACTGTGAATATATTTTCCCCCATTGCTACTGTATCCAGTAAGACTGCAAATATTACCTCCAAATGATACTGTAACTAGTGAGACAACACATCCTACACCCCCAGTGTTGCTGTAACTAATCAGACTGTACATTCTATCCTGCATTGCTGCTTTAACATATACATACATTACAGCACAGTGCAGATCCCAGCTTGTTTGGAAGTCAGTCTGGGGTCAGCCAACAACACAGCGCCCCTGGAGGCCAGAGGGTTAAGGGCTTTGCTCAAGGACCCAAGAGTGGCAATACTGGTATCAATACCGCGCTCGAACCTCTGACTTTCCAAACAGTAGCCCAGCACCTTAGACCACTGAGCTGCCCCCTCCCCCTTTATCCTGTCATATATTGGATCTTACTCACTCTAGTGCCACTGGTCCCAGTTACACAGAAGATCCTACCCCTGACACTAACTGTAAAGAGTCATACTGCAGATCCAACCCTCCAGTGACACTGCACCTCTTAAGACTGCATATTTTAACCCCCCCCCCCTCGTGCTACTGTAATCAGTTAGAATACACCCCCCCCAATGCTACTGTACCCAGTCAGACTGTAAATCTTACCCAAGTAATACTATAAATATAACTATTCAGAGTGCATATCCTCCTCCATTGCCACTGTAACCAATTGGACTGCAATACTTAACCCCCCACTCACACCAGTGTGACTGTAAACAGTCAGAGTACACAGTCTACCCATCAGTGCTACTGTAACTAACCAGACTACACATTTTACCCCCATTGCTTCAATCAGACTGCAAACCCAACAGTGCTACTATAACCAATCAGACTGTAGATCACCCCCCCACACACATACACATTGCTGGCGTACCCAGTGTGACTGTAAATTTTAACCTTCCCCATGATCTATATGTAACCGGCCAGACTTCCGAGCTGTAATTTTACACCCCCCCCCAACTTCTACTGTAATCATTCAGAATACAGATCTTATCCAAAAGACTAATTTAACTAATTTGCCTAAATTTCCTCCACATAATGCCCATAAACAATTAAGCTGTCGTTTCTCCTTTGAAAAAACAAACAAACACCAATTTTATGTTGGCTGGCACTCACCTGCAGACACGAAGAGAATCCCTGCACTGAGGATGATGTTGTGACGGGACTTGTAGAACTCGCTGGCTGCGATACATAGACCACCCATGAAGAGCAGGATCACACTAAGGATGGGGAATATACTGGATGCCCTCACTGCCCCTAACACACACACACACACAGTGGTTACACTCATTTGACGCCATTGTTCATGCCAGGCTCACATTTCTTAGAGGTTAACATGCGTAAATTATCATCACATAGGTTTCTCATTAAGACATCCGCATACACACATTTGCTTGCATGCAGGTATATACTGTATGCGCGCACACACACACATGCAGACACACACACACACACACAAAACTCCTCAGCACTTTGTGAAACTAAAGTGCTGACGATGAAGTGAATGCAAACTTGTGAGACTGCCCTCCCCATTTCCATCTCTCTCTCTCTCTCTCGCGCTTTCTCTCTCTCGCTACTAAATGTGCTCATTTCTGTCCTTTTTTATCTCTCTATCTCTCTACCAAATCTGTCTGTCACTCTCTGCTGTTATCGCTACTTAAGTGGGGATGCATTCATCCTGCTCCCTTTTTCTATTAGTCCTTTGTCTTAATCTTCTGTATCAGTCCATCATGTAGCTGTCTCTCTTATCAGCTAGTGGACAAGTGGGCTGTTGTCTCTGACCCCCCAATGTCTCTGACATTGCCCACTAATAGGTCAATATTTTTCTGTCTTTTTGTGTTTGTATCTGCATATTTACTAAGCCGTGATAAGCATAAAGTGGGGTTGTAAACATGTACAACATATGGTGTGTATCAAATCTACATTTTTGTAAGGTTTCCTAACCAACTAGACTCAAAGCAACATTAGTAGTCGATATAAGCTAGCACAAATAAGATAAGAAAAACCTTTATTTGTCCCACGGTGAAGAAATTTCACAATAATACTTAACATGTAACAAGGACTTACAGGCCAACAATTCCTTGTTCAAGATAAACAAAGCATACCCATTAAAGCTTAGTGGAATTCCTTCTTATATCAAAGCATATTAGGAAGCTTGGGTCAGAATGCAGTGTTGGACTGATCTAAATAACCATTCACTGTATATAACATGTTGTTCAGCAGTTCGGGTTCAAGCCAGAGCTTTACTAATTTCACATTACTGTAATGTACCTGTAATAAGTAAAATGCCCCCCCCCCTTTCCTTTACACTGAAACCTGCAGTTGTTCAATGTACTTATGGTAGAATGGTATATTGATCTTATTTATTGCGACAGCCAAAAGATGAAGGAGGAGGACAAGGATCAAATTAGTATTCCCAAGTTTTCCCAGAGAATGTCACAACTTCTGAAGCTCATTTCGGAACTTTTAAATATTCTTCAGTCAGCATCGTTTTACCTTGAGAAATGCCATAACCTTGCTACCATCACCCTCCTTCTGTTTCATTCCCTCTATTTTTTTTTTTTGCTCTATCTCTCTCGTGTCAGAGCTCCAGGTGGTTGGCGTGATTAAATATTAAGGTGACCTCAACCCTGGTCACTTTCCTTCTCTTTCCCTCTCTCTCTCTGTCTCTCTCTCTCTCTCTCACTCCCCTCATCCCGTTAGTGATGTGGTCAGGCTGCATTACCTATGCAATGCAAAGTACCCACTAATTTTTTTCCCACCCCACACTCAGCACAAATCAGATAAGAACACTCACTGGGTGCTAATGGTGAAGTTGGAACACGTACCCCATAGATACACGCCCTGAAAGGCCCTCTACGATACTAAACTTCTAAAATTCAAACTAAAACTTAAATACGGTCAAAACATTTGTAGCCTTATAATCTTATCTTGAACTCACTGGATGTGTGTTTCGTTACATTCTTCACCCCTGCTAGAACCTTCGGCAAATAATGAATGCCGATTGTTTTCGGGAGATTCCTAATGATCTCTCCCTAATATTCCATTCATTTTTTGGCTTCAGATCTTCCCAGACTCAGCAGACACAGTTTTGGACAAAATGGAGCGCTTTTGAATTCAGAAACACGCACACGAAACATAAAAACAAAGATGAAGCTGTATCGCTGATGTTGGACTTCTGATTGGAAGTATTTGAGTTAGTACCATCAAGCCCTTGAGCAAGATTCTTAATCTTGTGTTTGCATAAATGAGGTAATTGCAAGTCGTTTTGGATAAGGGCTTATGCAGAACTACAGAATTGTTCCTATTTTATTCATATTTTGTAGATCTAAGTTTGTGATCCTGACTTTAAATGATAAATATATTACACCACATAAAAAATTGACTTTTTATATTTTGACGTGCCACATGTACACTACAGCACTTTCTAGGATTAAGCCCCTGACCTTCCAATCAGTAAGTCCGAGCCTTAACCTCTGAGCTACCACTCTAATCTTTTAACTCGAACTAATTAATTAACTCATTCTAATTTCTAGTATTTTTGCAGTGGCCACATGGTTTTTGAAGGACACACTTCAAAGTAGAGATACATTCGGTAAAATATATAAATACTCCATTAAAATAAAAAAGTGCTCCTCTTAAACTTTCACTTGAGTAAAAGTATAAACTCATTTGCTTTCCAATATATCCAAAGTACTAAGATTTATTATGGCTTTAATGTTCCGATTAGCATTTTTTGTTGTTAAATCTATTCACATTTTATGTGAATGGAGAATGTTACTTTTAGTACACCAATATATTAATATTATATATTAAAGCTCAAAACCTTCTTTTCAACTACGTATCATATAAAGAAGGCCGTCAGGGTTCTCAACACAAAGGAACTGGAGGGATATACACATACACACATGTTCAAACACTCAACGGACAAACAACAACAACTTAAAAAACAAACAAACAACCATACATACATACACACCATTGAAGAATGTTTGCCTCACTGTTTACCTCTTTATATCTAATTGCATATGGACAATAAATTTTTGCGCAACATCTGTACTGGCCAGCGCTACTGTCTACTGTCCCTGGCTTTTCTTTTCTTGTCTTGTAATTTCTTTGCGCTAAATGTTTTTTGCACATGCTCACTTTGTGCTTCTTTTTTGAAGAGTTGTCTAGTTCTGTGTTTGTTCATTTATGTGGTCTTATCTTGTCTTATGTAGCACGTTCGTCCTGCGGAAATTCATTCGTTTTCACTGGAAATTCATTCGCTCCACTGCGTACTGCATTGTATATCGTTGAAATGACAATAAAGCCTACTTTAGGTTAAGGGCATTGGACTTGAAATCCAATGGGGTTTCCCCACACCGGTTCGAATCCTGTTAGTGACGATCAACTTATTAAAACGAAAGATATTGAAGGAAGGGATATATCGTGTTTTAACCACGATATTTCTTTCCTTATCCCTTTTGGCTCGCTTTGACACTCACAGCAAATTTGACACTCACAGACCACTTTCACACAGACTTAAAATCAGAACTCGGGAAAACATCTGCTTCTTTATGTAATCCTACAGAAAGTGTAATGACCAGGAAATGGAGGAGAAGAGACAAAAAAAAAACGATAAAAATCATTCTCAATTTCGAAAATGGATTAAGAGCGCAGCATGAAATCAAGGAGGAAAAAGAAAAAAAAAAAAAAAAAAAACGATATTGACCGACCCACATCAACACACATCATCCGATCCATTCTCTCACTCAGGCCAGAGCACAGAGATCCAGAGCAAAGCGTTCATCTAGGTCTGGGGATGGCAGAGTGTTACTACGGCAACGAGGACTCTAAGGAGTTCAGAACGCATCCGTTGCCGGTCTGACACAGTTATTGTGCTCGTACATCATCGCTGACACTCAGCGCTTTACTGTTAAGCACTATTGCAAAGCCCGTTCACCTCGTACCTGTGTGACATCACAAGACACACCTAACCCACGGAAATGATATAACGGAATGACATGTGTCCTGATAAAGCAATAATACTTTATGTAGATTATAATTCTAATGAAATGACTATGACTGCGAAATTCAATTGGGAACCATCCGAGCTGCTAAACACCAGGAATTTCCCACATTAGACAGAAAACGACGACAATGCACTTCAGCACTTGGACATGACCCATATAGTACATGGTTTGCAACGCCTCCTAGGTGGACTGGTGCTGGTGAGACGTGTGTGATGTTGCTAATGAGGTGGCAGACTGAAACTCTACATCACACAATAAAGGGTGATACTTCCCTTCACTATATATTAGCGTGCTGCATAGTGTTAGGCTGCGGTATCTGGTTTATGTCGCTTATATCCGAGTCTAGTATATCGCTCTAAATTCTTTAGGCAATCCAATTTTCCAATATTTTTAACTTCTATTTTCACTCGCCACTTTAACCTTTGATACAAGGCAGGGTGGATCCATGCTTTCATGTTGTTGACGCCAAATTCTGACCCTACCACCCGAATGTCGCTGCAGAAATCGAGACTCATCAGACCAGGCAACGTTTTTCCAATCTTCTATTGTCCAATTTTGGTGAGCCTGTGCCAATTGTAGCCTCAGTTTCCTTTTCTTAGCTGACAGGAGTGACACCCGGTGTGGTCTCCTGCTGCTGTAGCCCATCAAGGTTTGACGTGTTATGCATTCAGAGATGTTCTTCTGCATACCTTGGTTGTAACGAATGGTTATTTGAGTTGCCTTTCTATCAGCTCGAACCCGTCTGGCCATTCTCCTGTGACCTCTGGCATCAACAAGCCATTTGCGCCCAAAGAACTGCCAATCACTGGATATTTTCTCTTTTTCAGATCATTCTCTGTAAAAACCCTAGAGATGGTTGTACGTGAAAATCCCAGTAGATCAGAAGTTTGTGAAATTCTCAGAACAACCCGTCTGGCAACAACAACCATGCCACGTTCATAGACACTTAAATCACCTTTCTTCCCCATTCTGATGCTCGGTTTGAACTTCAGCAGATCGTCATGACCATGTCTACATGCCTAAATGCATTGAGTTGCTGCCATGTGATTGGCCGATTAGAAATTTGCGTTAACGAGCAGTTGGACAGGTGTACCTAATAAAGTGGCTGGAGAGTGTATTTACATATTTCACACAAAAAAAACAAACACGTAAGAATTTCTGAATCACAAAAGCCAGGCTGAAAATGTCTCTTCAACTAAGACTTAAAAACCTCTATGTATGAAGCCTGTCGTATATAAAGGGGGAGACCATTCCACAGTTCCTAAATACAGGAACTGTACATAACATTATGGGTGGTGAAGTAAATAACTGATTATCGGATGACACTTGTTAGTAGGTGGAATATATTAAGCAGCTTTGTACTCAAAGTTGATGTGTGAGAAGCAGGAAAAATGGGCAAGTTTAAGAATTTGCACATTTTTAACAACATCAAAATTGTAAAGGCCAGACGACCGGGTCAGAGTACTTTCAAAATGGGGTTCTTGATTTGATAATGTTAGGAACGATGAACATGAAGCCACTTTGTGCTGTTTTTCATGTATTTGCCAAGGTACACATTGTCCAGTTTCTCTAGTCATGTTTAGTTTCCTATCCAATACTATCATGCCATATAGTATTCCTGATTTTCCAATAAATGGAACGGGGTGCATTCCTATGTTTGCACATTTACTCCTTATTGTTCTAACACAGGGGCACGGTGGCTTAGTGGCTAGCACGTTCGCCTCACACTGCCAGGGTCCAGGTTCGATTCTTGTCTCGGCCATGTATGTGTGGAGTTTGCATGTTTTCCCCGTGCCTCAGGGGGTTCTTCGGTTTCCCCACATTCCAAAAACATGCACGATATGTTGATTGGGACCTTGGAAAATTGTCCCTAGTGTATGAATGTGTGTGTGTGTGTGTGTGTGCCCTGAGATGGATTGGCATTCCATCTAGTGTGTATCCTGCCTTAATGCTCATAGACGCCTGAGATAGGCACAGGCTCCCCGTGACCCGAGGGAAGATCGGATATAGCGGTAGAAGATGAATGAATGAATGTTCTAACACAAGAAACAGCAAGCAGTCATTTTGAAAAGTGTTGTTGAAAGCTAGAAATATCTTAATTTCCTATATCTGTAGTTTCCTGTGCTGAAATTTTCCAATGTAGAGAACACTGAGCTGGGTCTCATTTCACATTTCGTTTCAGAGTCTTTTTTTTTTTTTTAATGTACAGAACAGTCACTAGGGTGCCATTTCAAGTTTGATTGCCCGTGTAGTTTTTGCTACACAGTGCTTCTGATTCTCTATTGCAGAAAATGTTGTTCCCGATATTAATGCCTCAATATGTTACCTTTGCATCTGTAGATCACTTCCTCTACATTGTGCTTCTTACAATCAGACACAGGGAATGTATAGAAAACCATTTTCAATTTTGTTTCAATGTACGATGGATGTACATATTGATATAGAGGAAAAAAAACATAATAGGCACAATATCCAGGTTGTAATCTTTTATAATGGGGCAGCTTATTAACCAATTAACCAAACAACTTCCCAATCAAATTGACTCAGGTTTATATGTAAATAAATTCGTCCACCTGTCATCGAAACAGTAAATATGCCCAAATATGAATCAAGTTTTTGTTTTTTTTGTTGGACTTTGTTGATGACTTTTTTGGTTTCATATGATTCTTGAAGCCACAGTCGGCTCACGAATTTACGAAATATCACTGTTGAGACAGCTCTGACTGGTAAAAGGAGCATCCAAAATGAGTGCCAAAAAACACAGAGGAGAAAATAGGACAACATAGTGACATTACAAAGAACAGGACATGACTGTGAAAAAGAAATGAAAGCATGTCAGGAAGGCTACATGAAGGTCCACAGGAAAATGAAAGGAGCTATCTCACAAGTGCTGCTTTGCTTTATGCATGTCACGACAATCTCACATGTTTTTCATATGTCTGGGCTTTGTGGTAGCATGTCTAGATCACCACCAAAATATTTTCCTGTGGAGTTCAGAATCAAATGTGTGTTTCAGAAAAAACAAGGTTTCTTTTAGCCAAAAAAAACACCAGACCTACAGTGAAGCATGGTGGGGGCAGCATTGCGCTATGGGGTTGCTGGCCTTCTGTTGGATCTGCGTTCTTGTCAACTGATAATTATGGATAGCTCTTAATCTATTTTGGCACAAACCTGCAGGCATGATCTAGACAGATGCGGATGATGGATACATTCGAGCAGGATGGCGAATCAAAGCACAAATCCAACTGAATAAAGGAATGGCTTTGGAAGATGAAAATGATGCAAGGGAGAACAAAAACAAATGCCAAATCAGGATGCACCAAGACTCACTAAGTGCTGAATTATAAGCAAAAGCTGGCGCTAACCAAAGTAAGGACATATATGTTTTTCTTCTTTGTCTTTTCTTTCAAATAACCCATTCTGTTTGTTTTGCACTCGTCTAGCTGGTTGCCTTATTAACCTGTAACTTGAACAGGTCTTCTGATGCAGGGCCAGCTTTGTCAGGTTCTTGTACCAGGAATGTTCTACAACATTAAATATGTTTTTAAACAGATCATTTGGAATAAACATGTTTAGCGATTGCTGTTTGTTTGGTCTCACTGGTGAATTGTATTCCTGATATCAGTGTGCGTTATTAGCCGACGCATGGATGAGGTCAGTGAGCTAGGTCATGTCATTAACCCAAATAGGATGACATCAGAGAGCAGACATTGCCATGGTAACAGCAGGAACATGATATACAGCCCTGGACAAGCTGTATTGATCTAATATAAGAGGGACTTGTGTGGATGTGTGTGTGTGTGCATGTATGGGCAGAGAGAGAGAGAGAGAGAGATAGAGGAGAGATAGAGGGGGGAAAAAAACAGACAGAAAGACAGAGACAGGATTCCAACATTACTCCAATTAAAACATACACGCCCAGAAGCCGCAGAGCTCCGTGTCTTCCTTAATAGGTTTCATCGTCTCTTCCTCCTCCGACCCTACCTCCTTCTCCTTCTCTCAGTATGACCTTGTCTCTCTCCTCATCTTACTCTCCCAGGCCACTTGCACTCATCTCTACCCCCCGCCCCTCGCCCCCCATCTTTCTTTCCTCCCCCTCTCCCTCTTTCTTTCACTCTCTCTCTCTCTCTCTCTCTCTCTCTCTCTCTCTTGTTCGCTATCGCTTTCTTACTCTTATAGCATGTCTCCCTTTGTCACATCAAATCTTCACTTCATTTCATTTTCCATGCGTGAACTGACCTAAATATGTGAATAGAGGTATCACGTTATTTAAAAAGTCTTCATTTTGAGATATTTTTCATTAGAAAGCGCAATCAAATATTAATATATATAATGACACTGCATGTTAGCAGTAGAGCCACACTATACATGAACAAGATGAGCAGCGCATTACTTGGTTAAAGAAAACGATTCTATTTATATGCTAGATATCTTTTTTATCTGAGCTCCTTATTGAAAATGATCTGGCATACTGTAACTGGCAAGTTTGGAAACACCTGTTCTTTTCTGGTTTATTAAATACTTGGATTTGACCAAACAAATATGTACAGATGTTTAATTTAATTTTCACTGAAAAGTCCTCCATTAGCATGGATAAGAAAATGTTTGACGTTTTGGAAATACTATTATAGACTGTGTCAAGCGCAATACATTTGCCCCTGTTAAACGTTTCAATTAGAATTCCTGGTTAAATCAAATTATTAAAATGAGCATAAGTATTACTAAAAGTAAAGTCATACTAAAAGAAAAAGCGTGCGTGCACGCAGGGGGTGTGGGGTGGTGATGGGTGGATGGGGTGAAGGAGGGATTTGACCTATATAGGCACAAAGTAAAATATTTATAGATATGACTGGCCTAATTGGGGAACAGCAGGCCGGCCCTCTCACGTTCCTCCATCCTCCAAGATCCGGAGTACATGCTCCGCTTTCTCCCTTCCTCAACTTTACTGCACGCTCCTCTAACACAGACACACAAAAGGATAAAGTAACTTACGAAGGAAGTACTCTCCCGCGTCAGCTTCGTAGTCGGCGTCTTCAGGAAAGTGATCGATCTGTTTACACAGCCCTTTAAAGTTCCCTGTAGAGAGAGAAGGAGAGACAGGTTATGTGTTAAAATGAGATTGTAACTTGTTTGCTCAACACTTCTGAAGCAAATGTAAAAAAAAAGAAAGGAGAAAAAAAAGCATTAAAGGAATTTTTGCGGGAAATAAAATTATTCCAAAGGAAGTTTGGTAGCCAACATTTAACATAACCAAGAGTGGAAAAAGCAGAAGGAGCCTTTCTTTCTCTGCATCCTTTACACAAATACCTTTGCTCCCATTTATTTCTATTTATCGGTGATAATAAATGTAAAGAAGGCAGTGATTTTTTATCCAGATTTACAACAGGAGATTAACATCAGGTACAGAGAAGATGGACAAAAGTATCGGGACAAATTGTTCCAGCACACAAGTGTACAGTCTGTGTGATAATGCTGAAATGCATATTTGTAAACTAGCAAGGTTTTCAATATAATAGATAACATTTGCACTAAATACATTTTGCAATTAATTGAATTAATTAGGTTTAGCCTAATTAAACACCACACGTGCACTGCCCAAACTGGTCTGGTCATGATTGTTTTGTTTGACGTGTGGAAAATCCGCAAACTGTTCTCAGAAAGTATGTGTTAAGTCCACACATGCATTTACATTATTTATTTGTTTGTTTCTTCTTATAATTATAATTAATTATTTAAGTATTATTCATTCATTCATCTTCTACCGCTATATCTGATCTTCCCTCGGATCACGGGGAGCCTGTGCCTATCTCAGGCGCCTATGGGCATTAAGGCAGGATACACCCTGGATGGAATGCCAACCCATCGCAGGGCACACATTCATACACACATTCATACACTAGGGACAATTTTCCAAGGTGCAAATCAACCTAGTGTGCATGTTTTTTGGACCGGGAGGAAACCGGAGAACCCGGAGAAAAACCCCCTGAGGCACGGGGAGAACATGCAAACTCCACACACACATGGCCGAGACGGGAATCGAACCCGGACCCTGGCGGTTGTGAGGCAAACGTGCTAACCATTAAGCCACCGTGCCCCTTATATAAGTATTATATATTATATAATTATTTATTCTTATTCATTTAAATTAAATCGCACATATAATACACACTGGTGTCGCGATTAATCACCAGCACGAGTTTATACATATGGTGTATTTGTAAAGAAATAGGCCTAGGCAGTGTAACTGGAACATGGAAAAAATTATGGCTGTTATTTATGTTATCGGATGTTATTTAAATTCCTGTCTTACTTCAAATCAGCAAATCAGGAGTCATCTGTTAACTTAACCTAAGTTAAGTCTGGAAAATCGTATTCTAATCAAACAGCAAACGTTTTGATAAGTCGCTTACATCTGAGGTGTGTGGAAACTTCTAGATGTTGATTGATTGAATGGTGCATTGCTGCTGAATGTGTGCTTTTGCTTGCATGTGGAGAAAAAAATCACTCAACATAATATTAGTGTGTGTGTCTGTGTGTGTGTGTGTGCACGCTGTCCTGTTGTTGGGTGTCGTCCTAAAATACTGCTGTTAATCAGACCCTTGCTAATTGCTGAATGAAAGATTTAGGACCAACGGCTGTCCTTCAGATGCACAGAGGACACAAACAAACACACACAACACACACAAACACACACACACACACACAACACACACACACACACACACACACACACAAACTCACACACACACTCACACACACACACACACACACACACACACACAGGTGTTTCAAGGGTGACATTATCATATAAGTGGTATTCTTAGGAACTACATTGGTTGTAGTTCTGCATTAAGGTCTTAAAGGTCTGGTTTTACACAGTTAGCTCACAATGCTATTTTTATTTTTAAAAAGATCAAACATAATATTTCCTGACAGATCATTCCAAAATATCCAAGGTTGGTTTGTTTATAAAACAGCCTTAACAGCGATATGTAAGCTAGGTATGTTGCCATCTATTACAAGCTTGTTATATGCTAGGCCTATATGTTATTTAGCAAACTCTTTAAGCACTCCCATGTCCCATTTAAAACACTAAAATGTTGTTTTTGTCCATCAAAAATAATGAATTTATTTCAGTATTAAGGTCATTTTAAGTAATTTGTGGTGTAGTCATAGAGACTCCAGTAGCATGAATGTTTAGGACTAATTAGCATGATTGAAGATCGCACAACAATCAAACGTTTTTATATTATTTGAAATGTAATACAGTAGCGAAACTATGCAAATATTAATGTGTTTCCAGAATGAATACTCTGACAGCGAGTAAACTATATTGTGGTTAAGTTTATAGTTTTGTTTTTTTCCCCCGCCAGTTCGTATTCAATGCTAAGAGTTACAAAGCACATTTAGCAGTAGTCAATGCAGCTAGTCAGTGTGAGGAAAATGTTTCTATTTCTGACAGCTTTGTTTCATTTAACAGGCTGTTTAGCTGTTCTGAGGCACTTCTTACAAATTTAATAACACATTTGAGGTAAACGATATTCAGGACTGTTTGGTTTGATTTTCCCTCAGTGTAACCTTCAGCGACACGGGAAGTTACAGTGGAATTTTGGCTGCGCTGAGCTCCATATACATTTTATAACACAATTAGTGGCAAATAAACCTGCATACTCTTTTCTTACATGTTACTGAACACTTTACAGAGAAATGAGGGGTTTTTGACAGATTTTGATTCAGTTCTAGAAGAGTTTCCAATGTTTGTTTGTTAGCATAAAAACATAACATTTATGGCATAGCTAGGTGAATTACTAGCCTCTGTTTGAAGCTAGTTTTTGCTTCAAGGTCGTTCAAGTTCTCAGCTGCCTAGCAACCGTAATAGCACACCATATCCATTTAATCCATTATATTGTTTCCTTGTACACAGGAAAATCATTTGAATTCCATTTGCACCAGTTCCGAACAGTATGAAGCCATTGTCGAGGACAGTTAGAGGGCTTTTCTGATAGCTCTTCTCCGCCTGACACGCACCATGTACACTCTTATGATGATTAATACACACACTGTACAAATGCATTATCTTTTATATATGACCTCATAGAGTTCCTATTACAAACAGGTGTATTTATGCCATAAATGTGGCTACTCTCCGTCTCCGTGTCTTCTGCGTCTCCCCCATACTCACTTTCACATCAAAACATATGCATAAAACCTGAGCTACTGAATCATTTATGACAGTGCTGGCAGAACCTCACACCAACCACTAATGCGCAAATCACATGCACACACACAGATCACAAGGTAGAACCTTTTTAGCTTAGTTGAGTTTTCACCTTTTGGGCGTCATTCAAAGGTGTGAGTGTGTGTGTGTGTGTGTGCGACAATAATTGGGTACATGTGACGTATTGCAATCGCAACAAAAATATTAGCATAAATATCATATTATGTCTAAAACTAAAACTAGCATGTTGTGTGTTTTTGCTGGGAAGTGGTCACATTTAAGCCTGTAGATTAACACTCGAATAATTTCTCTGTGCTGTAATTCATATGTAACAAGAAAAAGTCTTTGAGTCTGTCAGGAAGACACTGATATTAGTCTGTATGCGTGTCATGTTGTTGTTTTTTTGCGTAGCATATACATGTATTACACAGATAAAAAAAATTTAATCTTTCAAATAGACCATACACCGTCCGGAAAATATTCACCAGCGCTAAACAATATTTATTTCCCCCAGTCAACCTTTATATTTCTAAAAGTCACACAATTATATATTCAATTTCAACACCAGCCTCAAAAAAAGCCTCAAAAATGTAACATAAACACACAACAAGACAAATGTAATAAAGTCAATATTTAAAATTACAATGAAATAACTGTGCACACTGCAAAATATACTGACATTTCATTCCGGGAACCGGTCAACTGAATCAGCACTTGTGTCACATTCAGAATAAGGCCAGACAATTCCAAGCACAAATTCTCCTACCTTTAATAGTCTTTACCAGAGGCGGGAAGTAATGGAGTGCAAATACATTTTTAATATTTCTGGCATCGGAACTTCACTATTTATTTTTCTGAATTTTTTTTTTCACTTTTACACATACATTTCTCATACACAAATATCTGTACTTTTTACTTTACTATTTTTAAACCAAACCTGTTATTTTAGTTAAAATTTATTTGGGGAAATATGAATATTATTTATCATCATTTCCTGTATCATTTCCTGGTTATCGTGCACATAAACTTAGGCTAATTTACTATTTACTTAATAATGAACAGATAGCAAGATGTATTAATGCAGCATTCATTTCTGACAGATTTTTCCCCCAAATAAACAAATGTAAATTAATACATAGAAACAAGGTCAAATTAAAACCTTTTGTTTTACAAAAATTTTTTTACTAATTTGCTAAGCTCCGCCATGATGCACACATCCGATAATGAACCCTTTGGGGTTGATAAATGTATCGGCACATTTTTTTCCCATAGAGAGTCAAAACGAACTTAAATTATTAAGTTTGATACCCTCATACAAATAAATAAATAAATAACCTGATTGTGTAAAATAAAGAAATTTTACATTTTCCATCCGTATAGAAACATATAGTTTACATTTGTATCTAATATTCATAAAAAAAAATAGAACCAATTTTTTTCTAGGGTTCGAAGCTTTTTTTTTAGAATGTTAACTTAAAGTACCACCTAGTGGACAAATGAAAGTAATCAAAATGTAAACAAATGTCATTAATAATGCTTTACTTTTATAAAGTAATTGTAAAGTTACACTACTTATTACATTTTGAGTAGGGTCATTTGTAATCTGCAATATATTACATTTCCTTTCCAACACTGTATATATATATATATATATATATATATATATATATATATATATATATATATATATATAGATATATATATATATATATATATATGGGTAGATGTATTTGCTTTGGCACTTCCTCTGATTTGTAGTCCACTTCCGTCCTACACGTGTTCATCGCTGTTGTCTAAATTTCACACAATTATTCGGGTTGTGTTTCATTGGGCTCTTACACTTGCACTGTTTCTCGCTCTCTCTTTGTCTCTCTCGCCTTCTCTCTTTTCTGTCTCACACTCACACACACACACACACACACACACACACACACACACACACACACACACACACACACTACTCCCCAGGCCTCAGCTCAATAGCTGGTGTCTGTAAATTGTACAAGTGTTACACTGTTTTCAAAGCACTCAAGTGAAGAGCTGAGGCGCTGGACAGCAGGGAAAACAGCAAGTATATAGTCTAAGTGTGTGTGGTGTGGGGGAAAGGGATAGTGTAACTCGGTTTAGTGCTGATATTTCATCCCAATAATAATAACACTAGTCCAGTGATGTATATTAATACTAGCTGTGTTATATGTGACTGTTTCTGTGGTAGCTGCCAATT
Organism: Kryptopterus vitreolus; assembly: GCA_030449085.1. Lineage (NCBI taxonomy): Eukaryota > Metazoa > Chordata > Actinopteri > Siluriformes > Siluridae > Kryptopterus > Kryptopterus vitreolus. Next base: position 6,760,377 of record JACRUU010000029.1, on the reverse strand, counting down.
TAAATAGACTTGTACAGTGAACAAAGCCTGTAATTATTTCTGTAAGGTGACATTTAGGAGTTGAGTTTAGGTACTACTATTGCTTGCTTTCTATTTTCCTCCAAAGGGAGATCTAGCATATTTTTTATTTAATCGCTTTTCAATAACATCGAGGGTTTTTTTTTCACCCCCTTTCATTCTTTCATCTTATCAACGTAGAAAACAGACCCTGGTGACTACTGTATGGTGGGGAAAGAGCTATGATGTGACACGTAGACAATTAAATCGTTAGAGATAAATCTCTGTGGTATTTCTATGTGGAGAGTTCTAATAAATGCACACTGTGATCTGCTACACAGTGACTTTTTTTTTACTTACAGTAGAAATCAGGTTGTTTTAAAACCAATGTATGTTACTTTTTTATTCCTGTCTATATTAAAAGATTCACATAGGGATGGTGCGATTTAACTGCAAACGTAGGAAAAGAAAAACTGATTTTACACTATTTTGTGTGACAATCGGCTCCTTGAAACTCAGCGGAACGAACAGCTCGTGGACAGCGGGATCTCATACACTCCATCTAGCTGTATATTCGGCTACGTCCAGACCGTTGGATAAAGTAGAAAGACAATAGCGATAGGCTCCGGGGAATATATATGTGCAGATATAATAATCTACAATCAATCTCCGCTTAACGTTTCTTTTGGTTCCTGTGGAGCCTGAGAGGCCGCAATGAGCTATGGCTCCTCGGAATTCTCCTCATAAATGAACCATACCCCCTTTAGTGCCGAACACATTATTATTGTTCTTATGTGAGAGTGAAAGGAAGACAAAAGGGTCACGCTCTGTGCAGCGACCCAGTTCAGAGGGAACACCGGGGCCAAGGATGGAAGAATGCGCAGGAGAAAAATGGCACACACCTCATATAAGCACAGGGAATTTATAGGTCCTGCAGGTGTAGGTTACTCTGCCTGGGAGAGTGAGATATTAAAGGATATACAGTATATGGGCTAAACATTGTGGACCCGTATGATTCGTATGTGGTTTTTATTTCAGTCCCCATTTACTGTTATAATAAGCTCCAATCTTCTCGGAAGATGTTCCACCAAGTTTTGGAATATGCTTGTGGAAATGTGTTCACATTTGCCTATAAGTAAGGCTGTCAATATAATGCGCTAATAACGCAAATTCGCTGTTACGGCACTAATTTCTGCATTACTGCACACTATATTACTGTATGGAACCTTACGGAAGCGAGCCGCAATCCCTAATCCGTATTAGGGAAATGCATTTTTCTTTTGTGAACGCAACGCGTTTCCGTATAGCCTAAACGTATCACCAGTTTATATGGAAAGCAACCGGAACAGAATTCTGAAAGGAGCTATATTCCCATATATATTCATAGAACCCATATTTTACAATTAAAACAAAAACTGAAAAAGTAAAATTGAAGTAAACAAAAAATGAATTCATTAAGAAGAAATTAATATTAAAAGAGTAATTTCCAAATCAATATTAAATAATAAATCATTTTATTAAAGGGAGAAAGCTTGAAATGCATATAATTATAACATCTGTTACAGTTAGTTAGAATATTAGAAACAGGAAAAGTATGGTACATTGAAAACGTGCAATTAATGCACGATTAATTGAAATTTTATAAAATGTAATCGATTGACAGCCCTACCAGCAAAGTAAAGTCAAGTAGATGTAGGGTGAAAAGGCCTGGGATGCATCCCAAACTTTCATCTATTCGTTGTCATGCTGGAACAGGTTTGGGTTTCCTATTTCACAGACTTGGAAAAATCACAGTTGCGTGCCTCCAATTTGTGGTCACAATCCTAGTGTCCCAATACTTTTGGTCATTCTGTGTAGTGAGCTCTTTAGCAGGCCGCTCAAAGTCTTCCACTCCGAATCATGTCGTAATCGACTAGTCTTAGTATTTAGTATTTAGTGTTAGACATTTTTTTTTTTTGGTCGGAACAAGTTTGGATCTCCTAATTGAAGTCAATGCAAAATGTACATCTAATGTATGCATAATGCTATACAGACTACATCTGCATCACTACCTGACTTACATCAGTACCTGACATTATTAACACCCTGTGCCTGAATGAGCACAGATCTCCTTAAGAACCCTCCTAAATCTAGTGGAATCTCTTCCCAGAAGGCTGGAGGTTTTTATAACTGCAAATTGGGACTAAATGTGAAATAGGATGATCTCAGTAGTGAATAGAACAGGAAGGCATCGAGTCCCATCTGCTTTGTTCCTGCTGTATGTGGAACATTTCGGCTGTGTGTGAATGTGCAACTATCAGCCCTCTTAACTGGCGAGGTGAAATGACTTATCAGTTCCAAGTCTGTCTGTTCCTCTATGTGCTATTTCTCTCTCTCTCTCTCTCTCTCTCTCTCTCTCTCTTTCTCACTTTTTTTTTCTCTCTCTCTCTGTTACTCTACTTATTTTTCACAGAGGACTCACTGAAAAATGAGACTGGTAGCTCTTATGATGCTAAACCGGTAGCATGACATGTTAGCAATATTAGCATTATAGTTGGAGTAGAAATACAAACAAATGTGAAAAAGTACCGTAAATTCTGGACTATAAGCCGCTACTTTTTTCATAGGTTTTGAACCATGCGGCTAATAATAAGGTGCGGCTATTCTGCAGATTTTTTCCCGACCGCTAGGGGCTCTAACCGGAATTAGAATCAAAACTAAGACAAAATAAATGCAAAGAAGAAGAATGCGCTAGTTCCTCTTTAGCAGATATAAGTCGGTAGAAGCGGATAGAAGGAGGACAAACTCTATCTTTACAAGGTTAAGGTGACGTGATTTCACACACAGGAGAAATGAAGATAAATACTGTAAATAGCGCTTATTTTCTCTTGGTTCTGTCCCGTTTTAATCAGCAAAGTTGCTGCTCGGTGCTCTCTCTCTCCTCCCTGCTCTTTTCCCCACACTCACACACACACGCTCTCCCCCCCCCACACACACACACACGCACGCACGCACACACGCACAAATCCCGATATAAGCCCGGTTCTCCCTACAATCCCCGTCCGGGCTCGTAGCACATACCTAGTGTCGTGGACACGGACGCTCGATATATGTTTATGCCTAACCTTTGTCTGTTCCCGATTCCCGGACTCCTGCTCTCCGGTACTCCCGGTACCACGGCGCGCAGAGCGCAAGGCTCCCTAGCCTGTCTGGCCGCTCCGTATGAGCGGCGTCTCCTGAGTTCTTTATTCTAATAAATCCTGTTTTGTATGAATTCCGGATCTCCGCGTCTCTGTGCAGCGTCCACCGTTACACCGTGTTAAAATACAGGTTAGGAAAGGATCTATTTAGGTACATACATGTACATTTACAATTCAAAAGCGGATGCGGCTTGTATGCAGGTGCGGCTTATTTATTTATTTTTTTTATTTATTTATTTTATTTAAATAGAGCGGATGGCTTATGCGGCTTATATAGTCCAGAATTTACGGTAATATTTTCAACAAAATAGTCAAGACATCGCAGACGAAATAGTAAACGTGGAAATGTGTTTGTATGACAGGTTGAAACGTTTGACAGATTTTCAGGCAAGTAAAAAAAAAAAAAAAAAGCTTAACATAAAAGCTGTAGGTCTCGTTCTGTGCTCTCAGTCATGCATTAATGTACAGGCGATTATCTGTGCATGAGTACTTCAACACTTCCATTCCCTCCATTTTCACTCCGTTGCCCGGAACTTTTTTCCCGAAAATGTTTTTCAGAAGCACCCAATAATTTGAAGAAAGATTTTTTTCTTATTTTTGTGATCTTTATAACTTGAAATATGAATATATGAATACGATGGATATATTAATTGTTATACAATGAATTGAAATGTTACTCTATCTCTCTATCTATCACTAATATGTTGTATAAGTAATAAAGTAATGCACAATGTGTGTGTGTATATATATATATATATATATATATATATATATATATATATATATATATATATATATAGTATATATATATATATATATATATATATATATATATATATATATATATATATATATATACAACACACACTATATTTGTCAAAAAATTTGTCATTTTTGAGACACAAGCATGTCTGGTGGGAGGTTAATGGTTTTGGTTGTACAAGTAGAACAAAACAACGACCTGAATCATATGTCCAAGTACAGGAAGCGTTATTTTGATTATTTGTTATTACGGTAGTGTTATCTCTTATGGAATGGCCTGCTCAGTCACAGCACTTAAATCCTATTGAACTGTACTTGGATGAACTGGATCAGAAGGAAATCTTTTAGCTATATATATATAGATGAGATAAATATATATATCTCCAGACGTTGAGCTAAAAGATTCCCTAAAAGATATATATATATATATATATATATATATATATATATATATATATATATACATAGTTGCTCATAGTAAATTTTTTTTTTCATATAAAAAATGAACAGACACGTAACTTTCGAAATCCAAAAAAGTGTTTCAAAATTTTCATGGCACAGTATACAGTTTATGTTTGGTCGTTTCATACATTTAAAAAATGTTTTCTTAATAACCTTCAGAGGTAAAGCTGTAACCGTGTCTTGTACATTTTCCGAAATTCTTTAGCAAAGAAGAGTTCAAACTTTTGTTGTTTTGTTTTCTGTTAACTCGATGAAACAAACTCTTGTGCTGTAGGATGATAGACCTCAGGAAGTCCCACTGATTATTTTACTCTAACAAATTTACATTCGCGAATAATTTACAGATCATGTTTTATATCTTATATCTTTCAATGAGGGCCTGTGTACACGACGGAATGATCAGATTGTCCGAGAGAAAGCAACCTACATCACAGAATACAGATACAAATTTACATCTATCTGCTTTCCTCCTTGGAGGAACCCACTTGTGTATGTATAAAATAAAATAAAATAGATATTCCATTTCACTAACAACCCACGTGTCAACAGGCTACCGTTTTACATTTGTTGCCATGGTTACACATCTCAGGCAGAGGAATCTTACATGTGGCATTCTAGCTTTTAATAAAAAATAAATTAATGAATTAATAAATATAGTGTGACTTTAAATAATTCTGTTGTATTTGAATGTGTTAATCTTTTCTTTTTTTTTTTTTACTTGGGCAGTAGTAAAGGTGAGAGTAAAGTGTAAATATAGGCTTAGACTTAACACTTATTGATGCTTGTTGTCATGGTAACACAGCCATGTCTTCCTTTGGAATGTAATTTGCGTTCATCAGTTTAGAAGGAACAGAACCTATAACATAGGTCATGTGATTTATTTATTAATTTATTTTACTATTAATTGTTATGCAAGTCTTTTTCCGTGTCATATACAAAGTACACAAAGTTGTGTCCTAGTTAGTGTTCTTTTGTCTTGTGTTAACTGATCCTGGAGTAAACATGTGATGTGTGTGTTATTTCCCTATATGATTGTGGGCAAAATACTATATATATATATATATATATATATATATATATATATATAATAACAAATAAAAATGAAATGTTTTGCTTTGGTAATATGGTAATTTAATGCATACTATGATGCATTGGGTGCTTGTTTACCTGTATTTCATGCATTTAAATAATGTAATGCACTGTACACAAACGTAGTAATGTAGTCCACTTAACACAAACTACCTAAAGCTCTTAGGTACTTACTGGTCACAAACATCCACCCCACCACCATGTCAGTAGTGAGCTGTACTATGGAAACTATGACACATTCAAATGAGTACTTAAATATATAGAAAATGAATCAGCATGGCTATAAACATGATCTTCTCACAAAAGAGTTAAGCAACTCTAGTGCAAAAAATAGTGTGTGCTCTGAAATTGGGCGTTAAGATCAAAAGAAAATCGAACTTTCTGAAGCAAAGGAACATGAATCTGGGAATAAGTGCAAAGTCCCTGAGTCAGAGGCAACCTGTTTTCCTTTACACAAAATAAGGCTGTGATGTCATCACTCCTACCCTGACCGGTCACTTCTGATGATCTTTCAGGGACCGTTTGAAAAATACAATCAACAAACAAACAAAAGTACTAACTGCAGTTGAGACATTGTGAAAGATGTCATGATGTCAGTTTGATACTGGAATGAAGTGGAAGTCTGTGTTGAAATCTTTCTGGGGACCGAGGATACAAATTATGATCTTATGAGGACATTTAGCTGGTCCCCACAAAACCACGGTTAAAAATGTTTTAGCAAAATGAACCTACATTCACCTACACCAGTACATGACTTTTAATAACTCCCTCATGGTCCAAAATCTAGTGAACCATTTTCCCAGTAAAATGGAGGTAAATATAACAGTAAATGTGGACTAAATGCGGAATAAAATGTCTACAAAGCACATGCCAATCTCATGTAGGTGTGAGCTGGTATTAATCGACATACAATATTAATTATGCTATAACCCATAACTCGAAGATCCACGCAATGGTGACACCGACAAACACGAATAAACACGTGTGTGTTCGTGCTCGGTGCTCGTTATGTAAGTTTACAGAGCTTGCTCTTTGCCTCTCAAGGACAGGCAGAAGGATTGTGAGCACTGACCCGGGCAGAGAGGGAGGCAGTATGTGCAGGAGAAGCTAATTAACGTTATTTGAACCTGAATTTTAATGAGACAATAAGAACAAGGGAGATTAAGCCAAGGAGAAAGGCAGCCGGCGAGACGGAAAAAGGCTCAGGTCTTTTTGAAAGGTTTCATAAAAGGAGAAACGTACAACCCAGATTTATTGTCACGGGAGACCGGCGCGTTAGATTGTGTACTGTTGCAGAATTATTGGCGCCCGTGGTAATGAACGATGGGAAGAAAAGACAAAAAATGGAAAAAATGAAATTTCATTGAAATCTGAAAATTAACCAGGTTTATTTGAAAGAATCTAGAATATGTTTGTTTAGTATTTAATACTATGCATTCACGTGTGTGCTCTAATAAGGCACCTACAATTAGGAAAAAGTGTTCTTAACTGTACATTTCCTACTCGCATGTTTTCTACCATTTACCTCGTGGGAAACACGGGTACAATATGACGCACTTTGACTCACACTTTATACATCTTGTAATACTGCACTATGATAACTGTTGCATATGTTGAATACACTGTACACAATTACAGTGTATTCACAATTCACCTTCTTATTATAACCTTTTCATATTCACTGTTTACAAAATCTTCTTTTTTCACCACCACAGAATCTTGTTTCTACTCCACTCAAAAGCACTTATATTTGTATTCCATTTTTCCAAGTAGTGTATCATCACGGAGTTCTAATTGTTTACCACTGGGTTACAAGAAAATTCTATAACATTCCATAAATCTGTAACCCTGATCCTTTTGTCCTCCTCCAGGCAGGCCTTTTTTTTCTTTCTTTTTTTCCTAACTTAGTGCTCTCACAACACGTATGGCTATTTTTATAACTGGTGCCTGATTTATAAAGGTCAACACACTTTTGTCTCGTTTTAGTTGTCTATTCTCTAATAGTCCGTGTTGATGGATGACTAAGGGAATCTGGCCTCCGTGTAACCTCATATTTGTTTCCCAGTCAAACAGGAAGTCATAGGCGAACGCTCGAAGGCATATTATACAATATGAACCATAATTGCTTTATTTTCTTCATAAGGATTTATAACTTTGGTTTTTGTTAATGAAAAAAAAAACATTTGAATAGCAATAGTCAACTATAAAACTAATTTACCAAACAAATATATAATATTACAAATCTTTTTTTCTCCCACCTATAAGCTTATTTTAACCCAGCTTTTAAAACCTCTACAAATGTCACATATTTTCATTCATTCATTCATTCATCTTCTACCGCTTTATCCGATCTTCCCTCGGGTCACGGGGAGCCTGTGCCTATCTCAGGCGTCTATGGGCATTAAGGCAGGATACACCCTGGATGGAATGCCAACCCATCACAGGGCACACACACACACACACACACACACACATTCATACACTAGGGACAATTTTCCAAGGTGCCAATCAACCTACCGTGCATGTTTTTGGACCGGGGGGAAACCGGAGAACCCGGAGAAAAACCCCCTGAGGCACGGAGAGAAAATGCAAACTCAACACACACACGACCGAGACGGGAATCGAACCCGGATCCTGGCGGTGTGAGGCAAACGTGCTAACCACTACGCCACCGTGCCCCCTGTGTGACATATTTTATAATGTGTAATTAACTTTTACTGTATAAAAAGCCCTATCTTACACTATATATTATTAGTATTTTGATGTAGTTAATCTGTATTAATCAGTGGCAGAACATGAATTTCACACCTCGGTCTTCAGAAATGTCCACTCGATCCAATCCACCTCCAACATTATGATGACATTTCTATAGAAAGCATCAGTATTATAGAGAAAGGCAGTATAATAGACTGCCGCATCACAGACAGAGAATGAATGGCATTACGCAAGCAAGAAACCCAATGAAGACAATTTCGCACGTCTCCTTTCACTGTAGCTACAGCTACACAAGAATAAATATCAACCTCACACTCACTACAATTTTGTTCCTTTTTTAATGCATTACACTTTTCCTGGGTATTGGAAATGCATTTATGTGCTTTTGTGTAAACTCTTCTGGAAACATAACGCAAAAATATGCGTAGACTAGTGCAATTTTTTATTTATTTATTTTTTTACCAATATCCTCACGACGTCCAGCTTGCTTGTGAAAAGTATTAGAAATGTCCTATGACCAAATCTGTCTTCTCAATCAGCCATTTTGGAAAGAAAAACATATATATTTGAAATATATTTGAGCCTGCGCTGTTTGCTATGGATATGAAGTACAGTGTTCCGCTCTCTGGACTTCCGATCAAAGGACGTGAAGATAACGTCGTTCTTTGCCTTCTGATGCGTCTCCGTAAAGTGTCGCAAAAGTAACATGGCTGCGAAACTAACAGGACTTTCTGAAAGACTAGTGGCGATATGTCATGTGACAGCTGTGAAATCTGATTGGACAGAAGCGCTAACAGACACTTGTTCTTGAAGCATCAGCCCCGAGGGAAACGCTATGACATGAGAATAGACTATTGAGAGTAATTTAATACATAAACATGGACAAAAAGATATTAAAACATAAATCAGTGATTCTAATAGAGTCTAGGCCATCAGAGGCCTAGTATTAATATTATTACTGTGTGAATGTCGTTAGCCGGATCGTTTTCAGCTGTAACAGCATATCCTGAAGAGTTTTTTTTCTTCTTCTTTTTCTTCTAATAGTGCAGCAATTTTTTATTTATTACTGGGCATCAAATATTGTTTTAGCGTCTTATGATTACGTTTTATGTTGCGGAACTTCCACCAAACAATTAATTCCTGTTATAGATAAGTTACAGCACCTATAATCATTCATTCCTTCACTGGCTCTCTCTCTCTCTCTCTCTCTCTCTCTCTCTCTTTCTCAGCAAGGCCAATTAGAAACCACAAAGCACTTTTGAACATAAAAAAACAACTTGTGAACATAAAAAACATACTGCTTTGCCCTCTGAATGATCGTCATTGACGTATCAATGACTTTTATACGTCGCGGTCGAAGTCGTTACCACAGGAAATATATCATATATGAATTAACTCATCATTCCGCTGTTATAAGAGTTAATGACCAATCAGAAACAACTTCACGCTGTAAATACTATACAGTTAGGGCTGAAACGATTTCTCTGGTAAGTCGAGCATTCGAATACAAAAATCATTGAGGCAAATTATTCGTTTCCCCGTGGACTATTATTACTGACGCACCACCTGCTAAACTGTAGAGCGCTCTGGCTAGAAGATTCTGCAGAATTGAAAAAAAAAAAAAAAGTCATTTGGCGGAATGAGGTGTCAAAGAGCCAGGAGCTAAGAGAAAAATTCAGGACAAAGAAAAGGACAGAAGTTTGGGATGATTTCAAACTAAAACATAAAGAAGTCACTGTACAGGGTTTTTACCATTTTTAGAGTAATTTGAAAGAGATTTTTTTAAAATATATATTTTTAGTTTTATTTGCATTTCAATGTAATATATCAAATGGTATGCACAAAATGGACTTAATGTCCATAGACGCCAGAGATAGGCCAGAGATATATCCGAAGATCGGATATATAGCGGTAGAAAATGAATGAATGAATAATGCTAATCATTTTTCTATGTGAAGACACTGATCACGCAAATGATTTCTCACAATACTTATCAACAATGACACAATGAGTTTTTAGAACAGGCTTGAGGGCAACTCATGTGGTCCAAGGGGGGTCCAAGGAGGGGGCGACCTGGTGCCCATGGTCACCCTGTTGGTGACCCCATTCACTATATGGGCCTGACCTTTCCTGCCAAATCTGGTTCTTCCCAAAATAGCTAAAACAAAGTTTGAGGCACAGAATTGTTTAATATGTAATTAGTAGTAGCAGTAGAATGAAATGTACCCTTGAATTCAATTAGGGAATTTAAAATTTTCCAGCTTTGTGAATCAAAATAAGCTCCATGAAGATATGCTTTACTGGACATAAATCTTGTGTGACCTGCTTCTAGAGCTCAACCCTTGTATTGAACACCTGTGGGATGAAATTGAATGCTGATTGCATCCTTGTGTTTGAATGAGCACAGCATACTCCAGAAAAAAGCCTGGCGCTCATTATAAATGTGAATTTTAAAAAGCACATATATTCACATAGTAGGGGCACGGTGGCTTAGTGGTTAGCACGTTCGCCTCACTGGGTTCCATTCCCATCTCGGCCATGTGTGTGTGGAGTTTGCATTGTCCCTAGTGTATGAATGTGAGTGTGAGTGTGTGTGTGTGTGCCCTGCGATGGGTTGGCATTCCATCCAGGGTGTATCCTGCCTTATTGCCCATAGACGCCTGAGATAGGCACAGACTCCCCGTGACCCGAGGGAAGATCGGATAAAGCGGTAGGAGATGAAGGAATGAATGAATGAACTCTGAGAAAAGTCAAATCAATAAGTAGAATTGTCTGGAAAAAGTAGCATGAGCAAGGTCAGAAAGGAAAGGTGGTTTATAAAGCAGGTGGCCTAATTGATTAATTAAATTCTACCCCAAGATCTTTTTACGTAAATTTGACCTCATTGTCATTCAGCAGAGGAACAAAAAAGGCAAAAAAAAAAAATCCAGTAAGTGGATTAATTTATATTATAGTGCGTATTACCAGGGGCAAGTAAGCATGAGAGTTAATAAGTTGAAGTCGGAAGTACACGCAAAGGCCAAAATTAAAACAGGAATCACAAGAAAAAGAATGACAAATCTTGGCTTTCGTGCTGAATTTAAATAGATAAATAACATTTTCTCAGGCGTAGGATGACCTCCCGAGGCCCCTGCATTGCTATGGGGAAGCCCCAAAACCATCCCTGCAGTGGCGAATCTGTGCTTCCATTTTACAGGCGCTTTTATCCGCAAGGACTTACACAATCTAAGCGCAGCGCCGAGTTAAGGGCGTTTTAGCTCAAGGAATCCGTCCGTGGCCGTGGTGATTGGGACGAAACCTTAAGTGGTGAAGTGAAAGAACAAAAAAAAAAAAGAAGAAGGAGTACAAGAAGGAAAAGAGCAAACAGCAAAACCCAATTTCATCCTCAAAGGTGCCATTAGGCAATTCCTGAAACTGAACATAAACAAGCCTAATCTATAATTTAGCTGCAGCTCCGCTGTTGCCTCGCCTGCATGTTTTTTTTTTTTTTGGCTTAAAGCACAGCTCTACTGACAGTTTGTTGTAGTGGTATAAGATAGTGTTTACTGTATTCAGCAGAAAACACACATTCGTACACACGCGCCGTATCAGATCAGGTAATTCAGCTGCTCCTCCTGGTTCTCTCGGTGTCTCTCACACGTATAGATTTTACTACACTGTTTGCGCGAGGTAATAACCCAGATACGTCACTCCTGCAGCTCAAGATTACAATTTACAATACTTTTAAACGAAGCTGACAATAGGCGTATAATACGTAGGCCAGTTCCAGAAGAAACTTGTTGTCTGCCGATGAGGCGTCCTGGGGTGTAGTCAGCGTTCCAGTGTTAGGTTTTGGAATAGGTTTGAGGGTCAGATCTCTATCACAGGCCACTCAAGATGTTCCACTCCAATTCAGGTAAACAAGAGAAGACGAAATTCTGTGCAATTTGACATACAGCAACGATGTAATGAGTCATACACGGTGTTCTGAGTTGCACACGTGTTTCGAGGAAGACAGCGAGAGATCAGGATGACCTTCCACGAGATGAGAACAATCCGCATGCTTTCACTTCTGTACCCACTTTGCCTCTGGTGGAAGATTCAGGTCAAAGGTTGCCATTTTGACACTATAATCGAGAGCCACATTATGGAGATTCCAGGGATATACTCCAGAAATGTGAGGAACCCTGGGAGCTTAAAAGGGGCTGTTTTAAACAAATAATTCAATGTTTCCTATGGAACATTATTACTGTTATTACCATTGAATAGGTGAGAGAGGAGGCTGCAGAATCATTTCTAACTAAAACTTAAAGGAAACACAATACAGTGCGGTTATAAAATATTATAATGTTATAAAATTATATAAAATCTATTACAAATTTATGAACGCCAACTAGGTAATTTGTAATCTATATATATATATATATATATATATATATATATATATATATATATATATATATATATATATATATATATATATATATATATATGAAGTGGGGGCTATATATATATATATATATATATATATATATATATATATATATAGATAATATATATATATATATATATATATATATATATACATATGTATAAAGAAAAATCAATTACAAATTACCCAGGTTCACCACTGACGAGGGACTTTTTGAAAGCAGTGCACGACTCATGGTTCGGTTTGGTGCTATATAAAATATATATATATATATATATATATATATATATATATATATATATATATATATATATATATATATATTTTTTTTTTATAATCTGCATTTACATGTAAACCGATCCGTGAGTCGTGATTGGTTTGGTCCATATGGTGCACTGCGTTCAACAAGTCTCTCCTCAGTGGTGAAAAACTGGTGAAACTGGGTAATTTGTAACTGATTTTCTTTCTCTCTCTCTCTCTCTCTCTCTCTCTCTCTCTCTCTATATATATATATATATATATATATATATATATACATAAAATCTATTACAAATTACTTTATGAACATCATTTATAACATTATAACAACATTTTATAACCGCACTGTATTGTGTTTTCTTTAAGTTTTAGTCAGAAATGATCCAAAATATTTCATTCTGCAGCCTGCTCTCTCACCTATTCAATGATAATAACAGTAATAATGGTCCATAGGAAACGTCAAATTATTAGTTTAAAACAGCCCCTTACAAGGCTTCTGCTATGGTGAGAAAATCTTCATGGATCTTCATGGCTTTGTGCATTTTAATGCTAGAACAGGTTTGGGTCTGCTTGTTTAAATGGTTGTTGTGCATTCCATAAATTTGTGTGCTTCCGATTTTGTGGTAGAATTTGGGGAAGAACCACATATGGCAGGAAAAGTCACATCAGGATTGTTTTCGGTTCATAAAAAATGTTATTTACATGCAAGGTATGGATTTAAAAAAGTCTCAATCAAAAGCAATATCCAATTGCATCTCATCTCCCTTTTAAACAGCTACGTTTTAAACGACATTCGGCAAATACTGAATTTGATGGCATATTTACATATGCATTTACATATGCAAAGAGCACCTATGTACAGTAGGCTTCAAATCGAACGTTACTTTTTTTAACTGCAATTACCGATCGGCTTGGCAAGCTATATAAAGCTGAGCATGTCATATCACAAACCATAAGTAGGAGGAAGAAGAAAGCAGCAGGATGTGTAATATTATATCATACTACATTATATTGTATCTATACACACACACACACACACACACACACACACATGCTCCTGATTGGGATTCAGGTTTCTGCACAGCCACTGGTCTCTACACTATATGACAATAAAAGATGAAATCGCGAATCTGCATTGCCATTATGTATCGCTTTTATTCCAGTCTTTATCTCTTGCTTTCTCTCTTTCACACCCACACACACCTCTCGTTCTCAGGTTTGTATAAAGAGAGGAGGGAAGAGCGTGCATTTGCAGACTGCTGAACATTTACATGTACAGCAAACACACAGCGCACAATGAAACACCAGCACAGTAGACCGTTCACACGTCGCTCCTTTAGCGCGGCGTGTTAGAACTGGGCTGATTTGTTGAAGTGTGTGTGTGTGTGTGTGTGTGTGTGTGTGTGTGTGTGTGTGTGTGTGTGTGTGTGTGTGTGTGTGTGTCTGTGTGTGTATAGACTGCTCGCCTAAGAGTCATATTCACATTCGCCCTGGCTATTGACTTATAATTTAAAGAAAGATTAAACCGAACAAGGGGAATAAAAAAATCAATGAAAACACGATATAGCATTCCCTACATCCAACACACCTCTCAGTTCTCACTTTAACAACACCTAGGACAGAGAGAGAGAGGTGTGATAGATAGATAGATAGATAGATAGATAGATAGATAGATAGATAGATAGATAGATAGAGACACGCAGATAGATAGACAGATATATCTATATATAGATAGACATACAGACAGATAGATAGATAGACAGACAGACAGATAGATCTATATATGCACACAGACAGACAGACAGACAGATAGATAGATAGATAGATAGATAGAGGCACGCAGATAGATGTATATATAGACAGATAGACAGACAGACAGATAGATGGATATATAGATAGATAGAGAGAGAGACATGCAGATAGATAGATCTATATACAGACAGACAGACATATAGATATAGATACAGACACTGAATCATGATTTGAAGGTGCAGTAAATGTTAGCGACTCTTAAACCTTTAAATCGTTTTAGCACACCGGTAGACCCCGAGTTCTGACTCCGAGGTCCGCCTTACAACTTTTTGGTCTTATGATGACGATAGCGACACAAATAGTTTGTAAGAAATATTATCATTTTCATGCAGCATTCATGCATTTTGTAACAGTCTTCTTATCGCTTAAACTTCTCCTCCATAGAATATCTCATGTAACTTTACACCTGAGTGTAACTCATTTTTTTTGGTTTGTTTGTTTACAACTAAATAAATAAAAGCAATTAATACAATTCTGAAAACATACGTTTTGTAAACAGGTGATCACACGTGACATATTTTTATGATGTGAAGCATAAATTGCAAGTCTGCCTGTCGCTCACGCTGTGACACAAGCTTTATAAGCGCTCGAGTGTGTGTTCGTGCATTAAATTATAGAACTTAGTGCCGAGCACAAAGAGTGTAATTATCCACTGACCAACAATCTTTTCTCCACACCAGAAAACACTGATTAAAAAGGCTAATCTAAATCACTACAATTACGTTTGTCTCTCAGCACACAACTCTTCCCTCTCTCTCTCTCTATCTCTCTCTCTCTCTCTGACACACACGCACACATACACACATTCTCTCTCTCCTCCCTCATGCTTTCTAATTGCCTCGGGCTGAGTGATTAATTTGTGGCTATTGATTTCTCCTTTTCGGCAGAAACAATGAGAAAAGAGAGAGAGAGAGAGAGAGAGAGAGAGAGAGAGAGAGAGAGAGAGAGAGAGTTTGTGAAACACGCTGGCTCCACTGCAATGCTTCCTAATGTCGTAAAACAAATTTCAGAAGTAACACTTCAGTCAAACATTTCTTTGCTATCTGCCAAAGACCCTTGTGTATCAAAAATAAATCAATAGTAATATAAATGCATTTTCCACACACATTTCAGACCATATGCTGTTATAAATGTCTTAAAGGACAATAAATGCTGCTTTATAGCACAATATCACCAATAAGCGCTATATGAACACAAGTACGATTTGATTCTAGTTCTAATATATTCTTAGCTCAGACTGTAGACGCCAGTGAGAGTCATGTGAGAGTCCGATATCCCCTAGAGTCCATCTTCATAATTGTGATAAAGCTATGGAAAATGATTCATGAATAATATCTTTTAGTTTGAGAAGGTAAATGTTATTAGGTATCGCATCGATTACATCACAGGATTTACATTTCAAAACAGAGAGGTAAACTTATACAGCGAACCGGTGGTGGACGAAGTACACAAACCATGGAGTTGAGTTAAAGTAGAGATAGGGTAGGGGAAATATTACTCCGGTAAAAGTACAGAGGACCGGTTGGTATGGAGAAAGATGAGCCCTAAAGGGAGTAGCTGAAAGAAGTACATGACTAAAAAGTGTAAGATACAGTGAGGTGAAAGTCTGCCCAAATGGAAATACTTCAGTGAGGTATAAATATGCAAAAATGTACATAAGTACAGTAACATTTACTTTATTAGTTAATACTTCAGCATACATTATTGTCTTCGTCGTATCAGGAGCCTATTTGCCTGC
The DNA here is from genome assembly GCA_030449085.1 of Kryptopterus vitreolus. Taxonomy (NCBI): domain Eukaryota; kingdom Metazoa; phylum Chordata; class Actinopteri; order Siluriformes; family Siluridae; genus Kryptopterus; species Kryptopterus vitreolus. Next base: position 6,743,954 of record JACRUU010000029.1, on the reverse strand, counting down.
AATACTAATTAGCACTCGTATAAAACTGTTCACAGCACTCTTTGTCTCACATTTTGCTAGTTCTAAATGTTCTTTTTCATGTCATGTTCAGGTTACAGTTTTCATGCCCATGTCTCGATTTTTTGGGGTGTTTTTTGTTGTTTCATTTGCACCTTCCACAATAAAAAAAAAAATCACCTTTCCATGTGACATTCCGTTTTCATGGATTATTTCCGCTTGATGAGGATTGTGTGTAACGCCACAATACAAATCGCAATTCTAAATATTAGCTTTTTAATACAATGCAGGACACACGCGCTATAGAAGTTATGACTTCGTGTTCATCAGGCGACCGCATTTAAAGTGCCCCATTGATGTATGACTAAAGAAATAGATCAAATCCAAATAGAGTTGTTGTGAAAATTAAGTTGATGTATTGAAACATATCCAAGTGGCAGCCATCTTGGGAACTTATGTTGGATATATTGCCAAAAATGGCTACTACACAGTGGAAGGTATCAGTGTACACTGATATGGGACTCTAATATGTTTTTTTAATAAACACAGGTTTTTGAAGCTCATGTAAAGAATAACCTGCCAGTGTGTGTGTGTGTGTGTGTGTGTATAAGTGAATAAATGCTATCACAGGCAAGAGTAAAATGCTAGTAGGATATGGCAGCATGCTAGTGCTGTACAGGCCAAACACTTATATTGCTAGGCTAGCAACCCCGCACTGGGAAGTACACACTGGGATTGTTAATGGATTTACTCTTCCTGCCAAGGGTCTCATTTTGATGATGTCAGCAGATTAATTATCGGTGATTAATCGGGTCAGTGGATGACTGTTCGTTGGGAGAGTGGGAGCTTTAATGACCCTCGCTAGGATCCTCTTAAGGGCTGAGTTACAGTGTACTGCAAACCACCTTCTGCACTCATTACCACCTTTTAAAGGTTTATGGCCTCTTTGTTTGGACCGGGATTTAAAAGACAAGATGTTTGAATTAATATAAAAAAAAAAAGAAAAGAAAAAAAAATAGCTTAGCTTATTGAAACGCAGCCTTGGCTAGACGAGACAATTCACTGTCCAAGTGTATCTTGTTACATTAGGCTAATACAGTATAAGCATGTGTGCTATTCTAATTCACCTGAGAGCATGTGTTGAAGTCGAATACTGAAATAAAATGATTCTATCTTAAAAGAATAATGATTCTATCATCGTAAATTATTGAAAAAAAATTAAACAAAAAAATATATATACTTTGTGGAAAAATTTTGTAAAATCAGGTAGAATGCTAGCACTAGCGATAAAAGTTAGCTATTAAAATGCCTTGCTTGCAGAAATTCTCATGGTTTGGATAACTTTCAGCAAATGAATGAAAAAACAAACAAATAAAAAAAATGTTATACTCTTACAAGAACAAAGTTACATTGAATTTGAATACAGGAATCAAAAAACAAGCCTTCTTGAGTCTGACAATTATGGCGTACTCGATGTCATACGTGAAGAAAAGATTCCTTCCATACATTTGATAAATTGCAAATCATTTGTCATTTGCTCTGTAATTCTGGTTATATACACTTCTCCCTATAGTACGTAACAAATCACATCTTGATGTAATGAAATAATTCATATACAGATAAACAAGTAATGGAATGTACTACTTGGGTCTTCTTAATTAGTAAAGAATAAAAAGAATAATAATAAAAAAAAAACATTTTAACATTTATTTTATTTCCATTCCAAGGCGTTGCCACTTGTTACTTGTATAGGCCTGCATTTTTCCTGCAGTTTCCTGCATTTGTTGTCTGTTCTATGCATCAATAAATGAAACTTCTACTGATTCCACATTTTCCCACAAGTTGTCATTATATATGTAGTAATTTATTCGATTGTTAAATCATATACTCATACAGTAATACTGTAAATTATGTATTGTATATGTATTATGTATGCTGTAAATTATATATTGTTGTGATAAACTGTTGTGATGGATCTATCTATCTATCTATCTATCTATCTATCCATCCATCCATCCATCCATCCATCCATCCATCCATTCACTTTAGGATTTACACATAAACGTGGAGTGTGGAGTATGCAACGAGTGATACAATTGTCATAACGTGATGAGTAACAAAAGGGACGAGTTCTGCAGTCGACCAGTTCTGAGGTATTACTGTAATACTGATATATACTTTATTGTGTTTAGTTATGCCATGCCATATATTACCCCCTATACTGGTCTGCGGAACACCCCTCTTGCCTCAAACTGGTCTGTGGTGCAAAAAAGCCTTGGGCAATGGTAGCTCAATAGTCAAGCTTTGGTTTGCTGATCAGAGGTTTCAGCAAGGCCGGTTATAGGGATTCTGTTTCCTCTTTGATCCCCCCCATCTCAAGCTGGGATGTGTGAAGAAAAGAATATCACTGTGCTTAGTGAACATGTAATTAATCCCTCCTATCCCATCTATATCGAACTGCTGTGACTTTTGAAGCGTCACTTTTACTCATTGGCTTCTGGACCGGAAGATCGCAGGTTCAAATCCCACCTCCATCAAGCTGCCACTAGTGGGCCCTTGTGCAAGGCTCTTAATTATCAACTACTCGGTTATAAGTCTCTCTGGATAAGGGGCGTCTGCCAAATGCTGTAAATGTAAATTCGGCATTTAAGTGTGTGATGTATGCTACACAAGTATGAGGTCATAACCAAGCTCTGCCCCTTAAAAACTCCATACTTGTTTCAATCAAAGTGCTTGAATTGTATATGGCTTTCATTGGCAGTGGAACAAGTATTTCCCTGTTGTATCCTCAAAGTATGTAAATAGCGAATCTGGAAATTCAGCATATTTTGAAGTCTTATGAAACTTATATTTACAAATGCAGGTCTACAAATCTAATTATGGCTTTCCCTGGAATTGATATATGACAGGAAGAAAATACTGCGACGCCTGATTTTTTTCCCTCTCTCTCTCTCTCTCTCTCTCTCTCTCTCTCTTCTTCTCTCCTGGATCTCTCGAGTTTGTGTGTATGCTTGTAACAGCAGGACCATGTCCACTCCCGGGTGGCTCTGTGTGAATTCTCTCTGTGATTGTGTGTCCTGTGGAGCTCAGTGTAAGAGCAAACGACCAGCAGGAATGATATTACACCAGTCAATATTAAATAATTCCTACGTACACACACACACACACACACACACACACACACACACACACATATATATATGAATGCGGAAGAATGTTCAATATGAAATGCACACACTTAAAACAAATGGACACATGTCCCAGTGGTCAAATGATTGATCATAGCTGTAGGCAAACGCCATCATGCCCTTAGGCTGTGCTCTTAGCCTCAAAGCTGCCCCAAGGGGAAATGCCCCTGCAGTGTTAATGTATGCTGCTTTCGGAAGGGGGGGGGGGATAATTCAGCCAGCTAAATGAAAATGGGAACATCATACAGGCCAACTGCTTTCTCTCGCTCTGCCTGTTTGAATTATAAAAGAGAGACGTAAAATTGTGTGCAGATTAGAATGGCTAGTTCTCTAGAAAGCATCTTGTTTTTTGGAGGAAAAAAACAACAAAAACAAATGCAGAAGCTTTATGAATAAATCCATTTGCTCATCACTGCTTTGAATAGTACGCAGATGAAGTTGGACGGATACAAAGCAATGCAGCCGTCTCGGTTTTTAATATAAAACGCGTGCTCGTGTTTTCCTAAAGAACTCGCAATTATTTCTACATAATAAAGACCCAATGCATATTTTTTTTAAGCGTCATCGAGTTTGTGTACTGCGAAATATATGCCAGGTCCGATATCACATATAGAAAAGATCATTTAAATGCTAGTCAAACCCACATCTTTGTCAAACAACACTCTGATCTAGTCCACACCATTGCAACATTCCAGGTCACCTGCATAGTGGTTATAGATTTAGGACGCTCGTTTACATCATTAATAAAAGACTATAAATGCAAAACGTTTTGATAATGACGGTATTTCTCTGACTGGTTTAACAGATTCTGGTTTTGACCATAAATCAGATTTAAGCAATGTACATTGTGCCCTTTTTACTTATATACATATATAAAAAAAAAAACATGTATAAATGTGTACACTGTATGCAAATTGTAAACAGAAGCGGTATCAGGTGGCTATACAGATATCCCATATAAAATATTCAGAGCATTTTTTGATATAGTCACAAAATCGAATCTATTGATTCGTGTTCATGGGCACTGAGGATGACTTTTGGTGTAACGTATTTCAATAATAAGTATTTTTTGTGCCCCTGCCACATTTTTCTTTCAACCACGGACGCTGTATATTTTTTTCCCCCTTGTTTGTTATTGACTTTTTTAATCTTAAAACTCTCTTACTCAACATTTAAGCAGGAGATTTAGATCCTTGTTTTAAATGCTTTATATTCTGTAAACTATTGGCTATAATAAAACCATCATCAGTGGTTCTTTCCAGTCATTCATTCATTCACCTTCTACTGCTTCATCTTACTTCTCTCACAATTACACAATAGGGACGATTTTCCAAAGTGCCAATCAACCTACCGTGCACGTTTTTGGACCGGGTGGTAAACTGGATAAAAAAAACCCTGACGCATGAGGCATGAATATGCAAACTCCACACAGAAATATAGCAGAGGCGGGACTCGAACCCCCAACCCTGGACGTGTGAGGAGAGCGTGCTAACCACTAAGCCACCTTGCCCCCCCCCCACTTTTTAGTCAACATACAGCAAATATATTGTCTCAGTTAATTAACTAGACTGTGTTAAGAGAGACACACACATGATTACAGCATTACCCTAACCCTATATTTTCTGCCTTGGAAAAAATGAAAAAAAAAAAAAAACATTTAGCATTTCTGACAGCATTGGCATTGGATTGGAAGCCACTCTGCTGAGATGTTCCTCATCTACAGCCTGAGGATCCAAGAAATTCCAAGAGTCACTGAAGCTTGGATTGGGAGTATGGATTGGGACTCACTCTGCTCCACAGACCCAATGGTACAATTACATTACCATCACTGCACACGTTTGCTGTAATAAACGGACAATCGGGTGTCACCCGGATGAGGATGGGTTCCCTCTCTTGGTCCATCTCAAGGTTATTTCCTTTATTTCATCTCAGAGAGATTTTCCCTGCCACAGTTGCTTTCAGCTTGCTCATTAGGGACAAACTTATTAAACTGCATTAACTGTGTAACGTTTTTTAGAGACAAAGTCCATTGTTAAAAGTACTATACACTTAAAAATCATCATTACCCATGACCCTTCACCGCTGCTATGGATATGAAGCCAGACCGAGGCAGTCGTGCTGAGTGACAGAAAAAAAGAGGGAAATTCCTGTGCATGATTATGAAACAATAGATTCAAGTTTATTCAATATATATATATATATAAGGGCTGTAAGGATTCATTGAAATGAATGTGGTACGGAACAAAAAAAAACACACATTAGGGATTTTGAATCGTGGATCGGATCATTTGTTTTGGATCCACAATAAAGGGGTAGGAGACAAATCATTTGCTTTCCATTTATAAGAAGAAAAGTTACAGTAAGGAAATGCTCCCATACATAAGTTATGATTAATGCGTGAGGCATTTTAAAGTTCTTCTGCTCCTCTTATAGCCGTTGTTGTTGTTGACTGATTAACACGTTCACGTGAACACATGACTGCTCTGTGTAGTTATGAAAGTACCTAAAAAGCAACATAGTCAGGGGGAAAAAATCGTCCTTTATTCTGATATTTCTGCGATCTGCTGATTCCGTACAGATCAGGGATGTCCTTCGGCAGTGGCGTGTAGAGCAGGTAGTGGTGTACGTTTTTTAAACCACACATCAGTACACGGATTTAGTTCTTGGAAAACAGCTTTTCTGGAGACAGGAATCACTATACTTAGCAAGATTAAATAAATATGTGAGTTTAATTAAACAAGTCGTTTCCCATTACGTACTCTATGCAACCACTGCGGAGGATGCAAAGCAATGTATTTGTATTTTGATGTAATACAGCAATTAAATACACTGGATGGGTTTAATTTTCACCAATATACTTGTATGCAATTTTTTTTTCTAAAGAAAGAAAAACAAATGACTTCATTTCATTTTAAGAGATCTTTAATAAAGAAAACGTATCGGATTACTCGATGGAATAAGTAATCGATAGCAGCAGCCAGTAGAAGTGTGTGTGTGTGTGTGTGTGTGTGTGTGTGTGTGTGTGTGTGTGTGTGTGTGTGTGTATATATATATATATATATATATATATATACACACACACACACACACACACACACACATACTTATACTGGCTGTTGCTATCGATTACTTATTATTACCGCAATATTACGGTATGTATGTATGTGGCAGTTAGCTTAGGCACAAGTGTGGGTTCACGATGATGTGAAGACAGAGCCAAGACGTGGTATATATATATATATATATATATATATATATATATATATATATATATATATACTATATATATATATATATATATATATATATATATATATATATATATATATATATATAAAATGTGCTCATGTATATATGTGGGATTTTATTTTCCCACCTTGTAAGATGCCTTGTTCTCAACTGCGGTCAAAAGAGTTCAGTTGTCTCGATGTTAGATCGCATATTTTCTCTGCGTTTTTGTTTTTTTCTAAGACCAGATTTAGCTCTTGCCCCTCTCCTTTTTATCGCCATTGCCAAACACTGAAACAGAGAACGTCTGGCTCTGTCCTCACATCGTGAACCCACGCTTGTGCCTGAGCCCACTGCCACATACATGCATACCGTAACATTACGGTAAAGTAAACTGGTATATCTTAATACATAATGTATTGAAATGTATATTCTATAAATTACTGTATTGTTAAATTAATAACAAATCACCATTTACTACCCCATACCGATCACCAATCGTTCATTTACTGATCATGACTTTGATTGATTTTTAGTGATTCCTAGCTTAAGTGAAAAATGAATGAATGCAATACAATGCAATGCAAGTAGCTAACCAAAAAAATATGATTCATCTTTAGTTGAAACAAAATGCAAAATGGAAGTTCTCTATAACCCAGTATCGTAGTGTTTATAAGGAATATACTACAAAAAAGCAAGAAATATAATGGCGTGGTTATTTACATCTTATAAAATTTAATGAATTAGTTTATCCCCATGTTTACTTGGTACGCCTTTAACGCAAGAAACGAAAAAAGTCTTTTGAAGTTCTTTCTACCCTAAAGCATGTCGGTAAATTCATGTTGGGTTGTGTAAGCAGAAACAGACATCACACGCTGTTCCTTTGCCCCGTATGCCTCTCTCCTCTCGCTCTGTATTGAAAAGATTAGTTTCGTAATATGGGCTGCACTCTGCATGGCAACCCAGATGCTACCTGCCCTTTAGCAATGACGAGAAACACTATGTGCTAACGCGCACTACACCAACACTAAAACCTTCCACACGAAAGCGACGTGCACTATACAGCGGCGTAAAATGGACGTATCTAGATTAAACAGACCATAAATAATTCGCTAGCTGCTAGTTCACCAGGGGACTCATCAAAATGAATTTGCCTTACGGATGCTACTGTGCTAATGGCAAAATGATATTAAAAAGCGAATGATGTCATGATTTGATTTTATCATTTGTTATCATTATTTGTTTTCCCCATAAAAATCGGGACAGACAGCGAGTTTGTGAACTAACATGGTACAGCTGTTAGCATGGTGCCAAAAACACAAAACAACAAACAAACAAACGCCACACTATCCTTGTGTTTTCACAAGGCTTCATTAATAGCAGAGAAATTTGACTAAAGCAAAGATTTGAATGCACACACAGCACACAACAAAAATGCTGGGCAAAATGGCAGCAAGCCGTTAGTCTTCTAGCACATGCTAGCATTGATGTATATTTATTTTGGTTTATTTTGGTATATTTATTTTCTTTCTTTCCTTTTTTTTTCTTGTTTTCTTTTTCCGAACAGGAAGCTTCGCTGAGGGTTAGGGTCTTTTGTATTTGAAGAGAATTATACTGTAAAATATGCTAGTCGGACCAATTAGCAAAGACAAAATCCAAACAGATTACCCAGGGTGAGAGGATGGGAAGTATGAATCTTGTACCAAGCATTGTGTTCAATATGCTTTATAAACAGAGATTGAAGGGATTGAGTCACCCGTTGCCAGTCTACTACTAGTCATTAAAACAACACATTTTCCTTTTCTGTGCTTTTTCCTTGATCGGGGCAACTCACCTCTTCACACTCAGGCTTACGCTGGACAGTATAGCCGTGTTTTTTGAGTCTTCGCTATTGCTTCAATCCAAATGAAAAAGGGTGCCCTTATTTGATGCATGTAGTAAACATGCTACGAATGTTCATTTTCATAACAACGAATGCTCTGTGTGGGAGAGCGAATGGTTGGGAGGGGAGGAATAACCAGGGCAGCGACCAGTTTCAGTGGAATCAGATTTTATATTCACTTTAATCCTCTCCATACACACACACACACACACACACACACACACACACACACACACAGACACAGGCACACAGACTCTCTCTGCATATCTATGTGTCTAATAGTCCTTCTCTCCTCCTCTTAGGCTTTTCCCCGCTCATTGCAAGAGAAAAAACCTGATTAGCCAAGGTCTCAAATCGGTGCTTGGCCACGCCCTGCTATTAGTCACACTCTGCTATTAGTCCAGGGGTCAGGAACCTTTTTTTCACCAAAGAGCCATTTTTGATGAAAAAAAAAAAAGAAAGAGAAAGAGAAGAGAAGAGCGAAAATATATATATATATATATATATATATATTATATATATATATATATATATATATATATATATATATATATATATAGCAATACCAAAACCTTTTTATGTGCTTGCACTACTCAAATAAACAAATATGTAGCATCACACTCACACGTTGAGCAAGTGCATGAATGAAGAGCAAAGCACGTTTTATAAATTCTGCTTAATACATTCTTTTTTGGAGGAAAAAAATATCTTTGGAAAATATATTACTGCTATAAAAACATTTAAATAAATTATGCAGTGCATGAGTGAAGAGTAAAATATTGTTTT
>JACRUU010000029.1:6707373-6732373 GCA_030449085.1 Kryptopterus vitreolus | reverse complement strand
ATAAAACAAAACAGAGATGTGTGTGATATTTCAATTTGTTTCATTGATATTTCAATTGTTTTCATTGCTCTATACAGGCAGACGGCATCAGCGTCATTGTGTGATTGATTGATGTCCTATCCCGGCGGAGCGTGCGAGTCGGAGGTGTTGGTCATGCTGATGTAAACATAAGCTTTGATTGAGGTTCTGCAACAGCTGTTTGACAGACTGCCTTCTAAGTGCATGAAACATAGGCGAACACACACACACACACACACACACATATACACACACATAAATTAATATTGATTTCATTGCCTCTTGCTTTCTCTTTTGGTGGGATAAAGATAGATTGTAACATAGGCTAAAAATAAAAACAAAGAACGCCGTACAGGGCACTGTCTCAACTTCAGCTTTGTTCTCAATCCACCGTCACAACCGTGGACACACACCCACATAGCACGCACACGTATTCGCAATTGCCGTGCATGCACTCTGACTTTGTGTTGATAAATTATACCTCACACTGCATTTTACTTATCCACGGCTATTTTATCCAATTAGCAGGTCAAAAGGGCAACAGCTACAAAGTCTTTATCAGCGAGCAGCATTTCGATTAAAACCGAGGCATGCGGATCGGCCCGAGAGGTGCGCTTATTTTCTGTTTAGGAAGGAACATGGAAAAAGGTTACTATTTATGAATATGAGATTTCTGCCAGAAGTTTCATACATAGTAATGTTTGTGCATATGGCAATTGTGTGATTATGTATTTGTGCGTGTGTACCAGTAAATGGTTTTATAATAACAAGATGAACTGCGATAAAGTCTGTGCCATTAGATAGACTGCTCCTGGATAATCCTCATCAGATTAGTAATGGCTATTCTAATCCGACTTCTAATCTCATATACAACATGCCATATTGGTCAAACACACACACAGACACACACATGCAGCAAACAAATATTCAGTCAGAATTCCAGGAACATAGTTGAATATATGAAGGCTATTCAGAATGGAAAGATAAATCAGATTAAGACGAAGTAAAATATGAACATATCATCAACTTTTTTTTCTCGAAGGAAAAGTTCAAATCAATTTGTAAAAACTAAAATGAAAAAAATCCAGACAATGTCCATTTAACATCTTTACAGAGATTAAGCTGTAATACAGAAGATTATAAATCCTTATGAGCAACCCAATGTTGACTTAAGCTACGATCCCACAGGATAAAATATGAAGTTCATCAGATGAAATATACATGAAATCGATGCTACAATGTTCATTCATTCTTAACAATCAAGGTTGTAGTGAGGGAAAATACATTGCCACCCAGTTTTCTTATATTTTGTCAAACACGATCAGCTAAATAGTGGGTATATACAAAAAAGAATTAGAACAAGTATAACGCAGTATAAAGGAATTTGTGCTTGATACAAATTAGAAACTTGAATGATGTAGCTGAGGTGGAGGAACTGTCAGAGCAGAAATTAGAAGACAGTGACGAAACTGCTGGCTTTTTTTTGTTTGCAAGGGGGATACTGGGTAAATCCGTTTAAAATCCATTTAAGGGGGGATAAATCTATACCGATTTGCAGATATAATATACCCGCAACATAAATTGAATCTCTCTGTGATTGAAATGCTGTGTAGAATTATTTCTAGTATTTAAAGTCTGGGCTAGTGCCTAGTCCATTTCATCCATGCTAGTCTTTAGGTCGATGTCCTGGACAAAGTGCTTTCTCAAATTTCTGTACACACTGTACTCTCACTGTACACATCTACTGGGCATCGGTACGCAACCTTGTCTTTGTCACCCCGTGTGGAATCTAAACTTAGAAACACTGCCGATCACGACCTTCATGCTTCATTTTTTTTTGCGTCTTAAAAAAAACTAATCTTATTTTATATCTGATAAATCTATTATCCATATTCAGGATGTATATTATAAGTTTTTTATCTGCTAAGACAATTCATCTCTTTTTGGATCAGTACAATATATGCAAACATATACAGAGGTAATATATGTATAACAATCTGACTCTCTTTACAGATTGTTACAGTTTTATTGTGCAAGAAACAATAGGACTAAATGTCCACTATGTCTATGGCACATGTACAAAAAATACATGTATTGTTCACGAAACAATAGATATTGGTATGGCTTTTCGTTATATGCAGATCTACTAAGAAGAAATTCTAATGTGATGTAATATAACACAAGCCCCGGCTTCACATGTGGTACATGATAATACATAACACATAATAATGCCTACTATTGTAATTAAAGGTAGAATTTTGCTTCTTTACATGTACCTGCCTCAGTTGAATACCACTGATCATGACGATTTCCAACATTTGACTTTGAGGAGAAACAACCTCTTGTTTCTACATAGGCTGTTACTCCGCCATTTAATGTTTAACGGATCTGGCATGCAGACGTTAAATCTTATATAAACTCAGACACTGAGATAAATTATTGCTCAGGAACACCTGGTTCCACACCTCCAGCTGACTGTAGCAAGGACTTTATTCATAATCACACAATCCGGTCCTCGCGATATTTCTCACTCTCCATACTCATCCAAATACTCGTATTTCATTAGATCCACCACTATTATTCTTTTAATAACATCACATCAACAAGACCCTCGCCACACCAGGCTGCTCGACAACCTCACAAGTATTCTCTAAGACCCACCTTGATTAACCAAAGCCAGTCTACACAAGGGTTGCACCTAGAGCTGGGCGATATGTCATATAAATTGAATCTTTGATTTTTTTAGACAATTTTGCATACAATGGAAAAATGTGTCTGCTCTTTTTTCCTTGTTTTAGCCGGTGTTTTGGGGCTGCCGCTGTCATGTTTATCCCAGAGCGCCACACTCGCCTCCCAATTCATGATTCTGTTTGAGGTGCTGGGATAAATTAGTTGTGCTGCGTCCTTACTTTCCTTCCTTTAGAACAAACTTTAGACACATTTTACATGATTTGGCTTGTTGAATGCCTGAAGGTGCAAACCCAAAAACCAAGTTTTGTTTTTTATGATTTATAATCACACTCTCAGTGAGGATAAGCTTGAAGTCCCCCTTTAGAGTCTGGATCCTCTCATGGTTTTGTCCTCATATTCAGTCCATTGACCACAGTCACCCATGCTTGCTCATTAAGTATAAATACACATAATTCCCAATTAAAAAATGGCATAGATTCAGCAAAACTGCTTTGAGACAATGTCCATTGTGAAAAGTGTTCTAAAAATAAACTTGCGAAGTGACGGGGCTTTATATTTGTATACATTATAGCACAGTGCAATACTTTCTTGGCATACCAATGGGGTCAGAACGCAGGGTCAGCAATGATGCAGAACCCTTGGAGAACAGTAATTTAAGGCTCGATGAGTAACTCGAACTCGATGAGTAACCACTGAGCTATCACCTGCATTGTTTAATATGCAAAAAAAATGTTTGGTGTTTCCTTCTGAATGCATCAAGAATACTAAAACTTTCGGGTTTGGGTAGCATGAACTCTGACTACTGTTGCTAAAAAAAACAGTGTAACGATGATGGTCTGGTGTACAAACAAGACTTCTGCAGTGAACTGATGACGGTTTCATGCAACATCTGCGATCGTGTCAAAAGCTCATGAAAGAGCTGCTGAGATTAGTTACTGCTGGAAAAACGTGTCGTATTGGTAGACCGATTTACTACGTTCCTTTTCGCAAACTCTAAACAGCTGAAAGTAACGGCCCATCTGTACAATTTATCACTGCTAAAAACATGCCTAGCCAGCCTATACATCTGCTCTGATTGATTGAACCAAATGGTGGCACCAGCTGTGGGACTGCAAATCCCACAGACCCAAGTTTGCCTGCCACACCCAACCCCGTGGTGATGCGCCAAATGGACTGCAACGACTTCTGGTGGCCCAGGTTGCCATCTAATCCAAAGTCCACTCTGATCTACCACAAGGTCTACATGTACCGTGAAAACTCTTGTGCTCATCCAGATACAAGCATTCCATAAGGTCCACGCCTATTATCTTCTCAGTCACATCACATTAACCAGACACATGTTCACTACCTGGCTCAACAACCTCCTCACAAGTATTCTTTGAGACCTACCTTCATTAATGGCTTTTCCATGACAGTTAATGGGAATACACAGGGAATTTACAAAATCACAGGCATTCCTCCATAACATGACTATGATCATTTCTCGAAGCTTGCACACAAAACAACTTAAAAAAGGTCATCTTGGTGAATATTCACATAAACGGTTCGTTGTTGTGTTTTTTTTATCTTATTTTATTTTATGTTGTGTAATGTTGTTATGCACTGTCTTGTGTTGTCAACACAGTCTTGTTCTGTTTTTACGTTTTTGCGCTGTTTGCACTAGCTTGCACACGATGCACACAACTTTATGTTGCTAGGACAAACTTAGTCTAGTCCTCAGCATTGTGTTCTTGTGTTGTGGTATATGTTGTTTTGTGTAGCACCAGGGTCCTGGAGAAACGTCTCATTTCACTGTGTACTGCGTCAGCTATATATGGTTGTAATGACAATAAAACCTCTTGACTTGACTAAATTCTATAAATATTACATAAATTTATGTTTAAAACTTTAAAAAACTAAACAATTATTCTAACAATCAAATCATTTAAAAATTGTTTAGTTTGCATGCAGGTCATCTTATGACCAAACAAAATGTTTACATTTATATTGTTTGTATATGATACTGTACAGTTTATATACATTTCTCCAAACATCTAATTATTTCCCATAATCTCCCAAGATATTTCCCAAATTCCACAGATTATGTTCCCTGGAATTTTTCTGGAAATGTATCGCTCGTTAGTCGCCACCTTATATACACCATGAGCCCTATCTCCAGCACCAAATGCACCATTAGAGCTTCCCAGCTCTATTCCATCTCATTCACCAGATCCATTCCCAGTACCACCTTGTCCACCTTAACATCAGACACAGCTGAAGAAACCAACTGGTCTCCTGAGACCACCTCATGCGGTCTTCCCTAGATTCCTTCTTAAGGTCCCAGCAGGTACATTTTCATTGCACGTTCTTTCCTCCATAAAGCACTCTTTAGTAGTTTTACCTCAACCAAACACACCTACCATAAGACAATCAATCTTTTTTTTTTTTTACAATTCGCATCACTACTACTCTCGAGGTTAACCATCCAGCAGACAGAACCTCACACTCCCTATCTTTTAGCTACACCACCAGGCCCACTTCATTCATCAGGTTCACCTCCACCATGAGGCCTATCTCTTTCAACAGGCCTTCTCCGTCTGGCTGCTGCCCCTCTAATGCCCTCTCTCTGTAGAGAGAGGGTGAGCTCCGTGCCCTGGCCAGGTGCACACCAGCAGGACGCTAATCACCTCCATTCATCTCCATCAATGCCACAGCCGCAAACTTCCCTGTAGCTGTCACGGCAGAGCGGGGCATGATGGAAGGACGCCTTAGGCAAAGACAGAGAGACAAGGGACAAAACGGAGGCGAGCAAATGAAGCTGCACCATCTGTGTGCTTTAGCATGGGTAATTTTATTTATTTATTTTTTCAGTTTGGTTTGTCGGATCCCTGAACTCTTAAAGTGCATTTGCAGACAACCGGCAGTCGGTAAATAATAGATTGTCTTCGCGTGCTTTTGTTTGCTCCATAGAAGGCGTTCATACAAGAGTAGAGACCTGACAGCGTGTAAGACAGAAAGAAACGTGTTCAAATGCTATGTTCTTAAACAAAGTGTTCCTTAAGCAAGACCACAACCAGTGAAACAGGACTCTATATATCTCTATAGTTTTTTCATTTTTACTCATGTGGACATTCTTTAACGGAGAATAAAACGCAACATCGTAGCTCTTTATCGAGCTTGCACCATGAAACTCAACAAACATTGTTAGAACACATACTTCCAAACATACTATATAGCTTACTGATGCTATAAAGTGAAAGCATCTTTTTATTCAGACTCCGGAGAAGAAGTTTCTGAACTGAAGAGGAGACAAAAAAGAAATTAGTGAGGTAACAAAGCTAAACCAAGATGGAAGTCACACTCAATTTGTTTTGCTAGCTGAATGATTGCTGCAGTTCCGTTAGCTAGCTAACACAGCTACAAGGTCAGTGGACTGGAAAAACAAACTAATATGTGTAAGTCATGCCCAAAGCTATGCTGCCAGAGATAATGCTGAACGAACAAATACAAGGTTCCCATGTCATTCTCATTTCTACATGGAGCTAGCTAACAAAACTGAAGTGCTAGGAATACTACCAAACAGAAAAGCACATCATTTCTGAGGTAATATTTACACAACCAAATCAACATAGTCTAACAGACATAGTGTATTACTTTTTAGTTAGCTATGTTTCACTGCATGTTTTTTTCCCCTCAGAACATTCGCTTTTGTTTTTATGTGTGCTCCAATGCTAACAAATGTTTGCAAAGCACACGGCATTATGAAGACTGTCCATTTAAAATATAAATCACACTGTTTCTACTGTTTCCAAATGAGACGCGTGCGAGTTATAAAATGGATAGCTATGGGTAATAAATAATTCTTGTCACACACTGCCTATTATTTTGTTACGGAAATGACAGACACATTCCACATATATACATATCGTTATTCTTTTTTTTTTTTACAACATACAAATACACACACACACATATATATATATATATATATATATATATATATATATATATATATATATATATATATATATATATATAAACTACTGTCTAGACAGGCACACACATAGGCACAGCATGACCTGACAACTATTCAGACTAATGCACAAATGCACAAACACATGCAACAAAAATCTATGAATCAATACAGCTGACATCCACATGTTGTGTCCTGCTATGAGGCTGATGGCAAACGTGAGGATGGGGCTGTTCAATTCACACAAGACCCAGACACATCTCCTCATAACCAACTGCTTCTGACAGGCTTCTCTGGTAGACTTCCTATTCTTCTACCAAGCACGTGCAGATAGCGTACAACTGGATCCAAGTCTTGATGTTAGATTCAGCTTGGCTCAGTGAGGCACCATCACGAAGGGTAACCTGCATCTTACATTGGCTTCCCCTCCCATCCCTAGGCCGATTAAATGCCAAATTAGTGCCCAAGGTCGACTCCAGATCTGTCTTTGATCAGACTTGTGTTTGAAACCAAACCCAAAAGGCTGAATTTCAAACTGTGAGCTCAAATTTTATGGATGAAAATCAAATATAAAAAGTCAGCAAGGACACTTTTACATCTATTAGTCAGTGTGAGTTAAAATCGAAACCTAAGTGCAATTTTTCAATTCTTTGAAATATATACACACATATATACACATACATATATATATATATATATATATATATATATATATATATATATATATATAAATTAGTTAGTTAGTTAGTTAGTTAATTAATTAATTAATTAATTAATTAATTAATTAATTAATTAATTAATTAATTAATTAATTAATTAATTAATTAATTAAAATTAAAACCTTCAACACAACACACACAATTCACAACATTCTTTCTTTCTTTGCTTACAAATTAAAATAAAAGCACTGCAAGGCTATGAATGATCAAAGATGTTCAAAATAAGATTGACACAAGACTCGAACAATATTTGCATCTATCGTGTTTTCTTGGTGTTTGAGATTAAAATTTGTAGCAATCCGAAATTAAAAGCGTTAAGTTTTGAGAAAAATAAAAGCTGATGTGCGCTGGTGTTCAAATCCTTCAGGGTCGATTTCTTTGATCATCATCCTCATAGTCTCTGAAGAAACATCTCCTCCTATTTTTTTATTTCTGAATAAATTTAGTTTTCTACATGAACGCTGTAGTGTCCATTTAATAATAATCTTCTAAATGTTACTCCCAAATATGTAATTTTTTGGGGCCCTTGAAATGTATTATGGTTTTGACTGTGACCACAGTTTCCCCTGGGATTTGCACAGTAAAGAATTTCACTGTGCTGTAATGTTATGTGACACACAAAAAAAAAACACATTGTCTAAAATATTTCGGCTTTCTTGTATTGCTACATCATTATTCTCGTAATCTTGAATTCATTCATCTTCTACCGCTTTATCCGATCTTCCCTCGGGTCACGGGGAGTCTGTGCCTATCTCAGGCGTCTATGGGCATTAAGGCAGGATACACCCTGGATGGAATGCCAACCCATCGCAGGGCACACACACACACACACACACACACACACACATTCATACACTACACTAGGGACAATTTTCCAAGGTGCCAATCAACCTACAGTGCATGTTTTTGGACCGGGGGAAACCGGAGAACCCGGAGAAAAACCTCCTGAGGCACGGGGAGAACATGCAAACTCCACACATACACATAGCCGAGACGGGAATCGAACCCGGACCCTGGCGTTGTGAGGCGAATGTGCTAACCACTAAGCCACCATGCCTCCTGTAATCTTAAATTACATTTTTTTCAATATTTTTTCTGAAATTATTAATAATAATTAATAACAATGGTAGGGGCACGGTGGCATAGTGGTTAGCACGTTCGCCTCACACCGCCAGGATCCGGGTTCGATTCCCATCTCGGTCATGTGTGTGTGGAGTTTGCATGTTCTCCCCGTGCCTCAGGGGGTTTTTCTCCGGGTTCTCCGGTTTCCCCCCGGTCCAAAAACATGCACGGTAGGTTGATTGGCACCTTGAAAAATTGTCCCTAGTGTGTGAATGTATGTGTGAATGTGTGTGTGCCCTGCAATGGGTTGGCATTCCATCCAGGGTGTATCCTGCCTTAATGCCCATAGACGCCTGAGATAGGCACAGGCTCCCCGTGACCCGAGGGAAGATCGGATAAAGCGGTAGAAAATGAATGAATGAATAACAATGGTCATGTATGAAATTTGTCCAAAGAGAGAGATTAGGCTGGAAGATAATCAGTAGCATAGTAACACGTATATCTAAACGTGGCTCATTGTCTGTGAACGAATATAGCATCATATCTGATTAAATAATCTCTTCAGAAGAAGAAGAGTCTGACAAACCTGTGGAATTCAATACAAACATAATAACAAAATCTTATCAAATCTGATTGTTTTTAGGAAACAATGTCCTCACAACTCTCACAACTGGCAAAACGGAAAGCGTTCGCCCTGTGTGGTCCACAGATTGGAAGTTCAAATCCAGATCCTGCCACAGCCATCTGTGATCGAAGAAAGCAATGGCCATGCTCTCCGAGTGGGAGGGGTGAAATGTTCCCTGACGATCACAATGACAGAAAACAGAGAACACCACGATTTAATATGGATACGGAAGAAGAAGAGAGTGATTTTCTGCGTTAAATGGCTTAAAAACAATATGAACAATAGAGGCTTGGGTGGTAGGAACTGATTAAGACTGAATAAAATAGAGTTGGGCGTAAAAATCGGAGAAAATACATATCTATAAATACCTATCACACATATTTAAGTTTCCTCTGCTGTTAGGGTCGGTTTTGACCCGTTTGTTAAATCAGCTATAAAAATTAATAATATGTGTTTCTATTCTATTCTATCTTTCGTTCTCACCTCTTGTCTAGCATATTAGGCTTTCTTATCCATGAAAAGATTGATTTAAATATTTTTGCTTATCCCCCTGGTCTTTATCCAATCATTTTCAATCAAAATAAAATGGTAAAATGAACCTCAAGAGAATTATATAAAAAGATAAAAGGTTATGTTACCTGACTCTTTCTGTGGGGTATTTTATTATATTAAAACGATTAATTAAAAAAATATATTCTTTAATTATAGTAACATCTGTTGTGTTATGGGGCAATTTTGATCCATATATTTTTACTTTCAGTACAAATATTTTTCCCGAGAATAGATCTTTAACACAAATACGAAAATGAAAAGAAGAACAAGTAATAATCATACAGAATTTGGATTTATATGCACCAAAAGACATTGCCTTAGTTCAAAATTCTTACCTAAAGGACAAAGTCTTTTTTTTATTGAATAAGTGAATAAAAATCATTTCTCACAATTTTGTGATTTTTTTTTCATTTCAACATATTACCAATTTAATCTTAAATTTCAATGACATTATTCTCAAAATGTTGTGACTATGGTATATATATATATATATATATATATATATATATATATATATATATATATATATATATATATATATATATTTTTTTTTTTATCTATTACATTTAACATATATTATCTAAAACCTTTTTAAACTCACTGTGCCAAATTGAAAAAGGAAAGACGACCAAGCAAAATGATGCAAATTATCCTATTATTAAAGGAAAGAACTACAAAGTCGTCCTCCTATAAGCTTTTAGCTTTTGTACTTTGGAGACTCATTTAGAAAATGCATAATAATCACCCATGAACGCTGTTATTATACACTTGAAAGGTCCCTGTTAGTATTTAAACGGCAATGCGTTTGTAACAAGTGTATTTAACATACAACACAGTTCTTGTTACACTTCGACCAATCAGAATCACTAGCGCTACAACACAATGCCGATGGTTCTAAAGCAGCACATTAAGCACATGCGAAACTTTGTTCTATTAATGCGATACTCAGCACAGCAAACCTCTGGGTCGCGAGTTAACCACAGGTCAGGCTGTTATTGATTGGAGTCCAGCCATAACTTAGCAGAGGACAGGCCATTACCAATGGAAATTATATCGAGCAGAGACGATGCGAGGCAGTCACTGGCTGCAAGCTGCTGACTCAGATGTAGCTTTGGGAATCTCTGGTATGCACAAGTCGAGTAAAAAGCATTCTGGGTATTTGAGTCGAACAAGGAAACGAAAGGTTTTTGACCGGACAATACGTTGTCACACAAACCTTCCATCCCCTTTGCAGTGGCGCATTCGAACTATTGTTTAAAAAGTTCTCTCGTCAGTGATATTGCTCCACTCCGGTTGAAGGAGAGGTGATAGTCATTTACTACAGGTGCAGCGCTGGCCCAGGTGCCCGGCTGACATCTGAACAGCTGGTAACATTTCGTTCCTGCTACCCCCCTCCTTTGCACCTTCTTTCTTTTCCTCCCTCCTTTTTTCCTTCCATCTCTCTCTCCTGCCCTTCCTCCCCCACTCTCTCTCTCTCTCTTTCTCTTGCTGTGTATGCGTGAGGCATCAGATGGTCTGACAGCCAAGCTCGGCCTGTGTCGTTCGCTCTCGATGATATGAGGAGCTCCGTGCCTGTCGTCCACTGATTGAATCTGATGTCAGACAACATTAATTGAGCCCCCAGAACAGAGGAAACAGGCTGTTCCAGAGAGAAAATTAAACAGTTATCTGCATACAAATTGGCCGGTCGAACCAGGCCAGAGGAGAAGCCATGTTTCATGGCTTTTTTGACGAGGTACATTTGGGCTCTATAACCCGAACGCAACAGGATTCTATTGTAACCCGTGCATGTGTAAGGAATGAGAACAGAAATGCAAAAACGAGTCGCCTAGACGCCACAATCATCATTAACTTAGTTGCTCAGGGTGAACATCAGGCCCACAATCAAGCACAACCGATCAGGCAAAGCATGGGCATTTTTGACATGAGTGACCCCCGCGGTGGGCAACAAACCTCAGAGGGTCCTACCTTCTAAACAGCAGGTTCTCCACAGTCCCGAGTGCGTCATCACCTCTTCGTTTTTCTTGCTGGTCTCGTTTTCATTGTTAGTCTTTATTTTACACACTCCCCGCGAGTAGAGCCAGTAGTCCGTGCCGACCGCGATGGTCATGAGACTGAAGGCGGCGAAGGCTCCCACCGTGGTCAGCAGCATCTGAACCCCGCGGTCAAAAAGACCCATATTGCCGCATTCTATGAAAGGGGAACCCCCTTTCCTCTTTACGTATAGGAAATAAATATTTGTAAATTTACAGGACCACACCAAGGTAGAAAATGGGGCACCTTAGTAAAGGTGGACTTGAGCTACGTTTGGGGCGAGGGGAAGGCCAGGTTTAAAAAAAAAAAAACACTGATAATAAGTCTGACGATGGCCAAGCAAAGTAGGAAGACAGCGAAGTGAGTGTTGACTCTCTGGCCTGTGCTGTGGTGGCCAACTTCAGGAGTGGAAGATGTCAAGATGTATACAAACCCTAGTACTACTTGACGACGGACAAAAGGACATCTGGAGCAACAATCCTACAAAACTGTTCAGCGCGTCAGGAAGATCCAATGAATCCGATCCGTTCAAAGTGTGGACACGTGTATCCTAGAGTACCCCCTTGCCTGTTCAAGTGATGGTCCACATTCCAGTCTGACTGTAGGAACGGGAATGAAGGATTTGAGGGGGGGGAACAAATGAGAGCACTTATAACCTCAGACCGGTGATTGGTGGTGTGAGCCAAATGCTTGAGCTATTCCAATCCTTATGAGTGATGCCTATCATTTGTTCCAGGCGACGGCAAGAAATCACTCGCCTTACTCTGTCTCTCTATTGACTCTAAACATCTATTCATCTAAACATGAGGAAAGACAAGACAGAATGAGAGAGAGAGAGAGAGATGCAGGGAATGATTGGATGACAGGAAGACCGCAAAAATACACAAACACCGACCTGAAATGAAAGCAAAAAAATGAAAGATCCTTGAAAGGATTTAAAGAAATATATAAATATATATATATAAAATTATCAGAGCTGGTGTTCGGTCTAGAAGCAAATATCAAGGAGCCATGATGAACCCAGCAAAAAAAAAGGAACAAGGAAAGCAGCTTTGATAGAAATAAAAAAAATTAGGTTAATTTAGCTTTTTTTCTAAAATTTTGGTCCCCAGTTTCCATAAGTGGCGTTTAATCCGTCGAACATCGGCGTGAAAAGCGGTCTCGAGGAACACGGGGGGAACAAAACACGAATCCCGAGCCTCGGAGGCGAGCATCAGGCGCCCTGTAGCCGCCGGGCCGAGAAGCACGAGCCGCCGCCGCCGCCGCCGCCGCCACAACCACCACCACCACCACCGCCGCCGCCGCGCGCCGCTCCTCCCCGCTTCAACCAGTCCGAGTCCGTTACACCGCGACCGGGAGCGTCGAACGCGCGCGACTCCCGTGCCATGTACGAAAATATCGACGAAATGTGGCAGCGGGGACGAAATGAATCATGCAACAAACAAACAAACAAATGAATAAATCAATGAAATGATGATGGTAAATAAATACATTGAAAACACAACGGCAAAAAAAAGGAAAAGAAAAATTCCAGCGGCCGCTTCTCGCCTTCTTTTCTGTACACTGTGATACAAGTGGAAGAGAGAGAGAGAGAGAGAGAGAGAGAGAGAGAGAGAGAGCTGGATGCACATTGCGCGTGCCCGCGAGAGCGGATCCCGCGCGCAGGGAGAGAGAAAAAGAGACACAGAGAGAGAGAGATGGATGAATGCACAGTGCGCGCGCACGCGAGAAAGGAGAGAAAGGGGGGGGGGTGAATAAAAGAAGTGAGGAATTGGTGTACAGTAACCAATTGGTCATTTCACCCCCAAACCCATACCCACCCCTCTCGCTATCTCTCTATCTCTATCTCTCCGCACCCCCTTCTCTCTTTTTAATACTATAGTCATCGGGTTGCCAGAAGCCCCCTCCAGTCCCTCCCTACCTTCATCCCCTCCACCCCGCTGCTCGTGCGTCTGTAGCCCCCATAGTCGGCCACATCCCGAATTTATCGCTCCAGTGCGCTCTCATCGGTGTCCACACATAAAAAAAAACATTCTAGAGAAATGTACAATATCCGTTCATTCATCAGTGTAGGTCTGAATTCTTTATCTGAATTGGTCAAAAGGTGGTGAGGTTTGTTCCATGAGCACATCCGATAATAGTTCCTGCTCGAACAAGCTCTGATCACTACCTTTATATAACCCAGAACCCACAATCAGACCCAAATAAACTACAAACAACCGCAAATTTTTTTTAAAAGAATCATTATTTATTTATACATCTTGAACATTAGCATGCACCGCTATTAGAGGCATTGCTGAATAACTGTACAATTTACATATTTACATTCCTTTTTGGTGTTGGTGGTGAATTTTAGAACACACAAACAGATAAATATTGATGCTTTTTATATATATATATATATATATATATATATATATATATATATATATATATATATATATACTTAAAAAATTAAATATTGATTCCTTTTTTTTGTAACTTGTTTACCACACACAGTCTTGAAATTAAATATTCATGATTCTAAGTAGGAAAACACATAAAATGGCACTGCAGTTCATTCTCAAAGCAAACCTGGAATATATATATATATATATATATATATATATATATATATATATATATATATATATATATATATATATATATATATATATATATATATAAGCTCCTCTGTGGTTAAGATGCATAATGTAATGTAATATAACAGAATTGAAATGCAATAAAGGAAAAGGAAAGGTGTTTAAAGCGAAGATGAAGGAAGAAGGAAAGGAGATGGTCTTGACAGAACAGATTTGCTTACATTCTATGTAACAGCATTAAACATTTAGAGAGGAAAAACTTTTTACTTTCACTCATAAATATCTGCATTTTCTACTTCGTACCTATTCAAACCAGGTTTGTTAACTTAACTGTAATCAATTTGGTATTTTTTCTTTTCGACTTTCTTCTTGTCATCGCACATTGTCGTTGATATATCATTTCTTTGCTAACACGCATGATATGTACGATTATAAAGCAAGGCAAAAGGCAACAAGAAGTCTGTCTAATGTAGATGAGACAGAGGGAGTCCTCTGTTCCTGATCATACTCAACTTTTCTCTATATTCTAGTTATATATGGTGAATGTTCCAACTTGACACATTCAATAAGGAACAAAATTACTTTTGTATTAATATACATTTACATTTGCGGTATTTAGCAGACGCCGTTATCCAGGGCGACGTACAAGAAGTGCTTTAGGTCTCGCTGTAAGGATAAGATTTATTCAAGAAAGGTAAATACAAACTTAAGTACACGAGGATAGACAGTAGCCTTTTTTTTTTAGGGATTTCTGGACAGTGAGATAAAAGAGAATAAAAGGAATGTTAGGATAGGTGTTGTTGGAAGAGGTAGGTCTTCAATTGACGTTTGAATGTAGACAGTGTCTCCGTATATTCGTTTGAGTTAGAGTCCAGTTACCAATGTGACACTAAAGCATGCTCTAGTAATGAATACTTTTTACTTAAGTACATTGTAGAGCCCAGACTTCAACTTTTACCTTTTAAAAGCCTCTTCCCGCCCCCCCTGAGTCTTTTAAAACAGTATTATCTTGAGTGAAGGATGAGTCCACTGTTGCCAACTCTGTATGAAATGCAGCTGTTATTAAGGTTCGAGTAACTCATTCATAGACATAACAAACAAAGTAACTCTTCTCCATACAGTCTCTGGTCTCCAAGGCCCAAGTACCAGGTACCAGAGCCCCGCAATGATAAGGCTGAGCAGGGCATGAGGGCAGCTGGACCAATCCTCCCAAGCTCTTGTTGTTCGTCCAAAACCACAAGCCGTCCATAAAGCGCAGTCCCGTCCACACGCTCGCCGTCTGATTCTTCAGACTTCTTCTTACCGCCGTAAAATCGGTCTTTGTCGTCAAGCTCACGAGATCACTGTAGATCTCGCGACAGTGCCCCAGTGCCTCTTCCCAGGTCTTCAACTCGTTCACCACGACGATACTGGGATCCCATTCGTAGCAAAAGAAACTCAGAGGTTCCGAGCAATTATCAGAGGACCATTCAGTTGTTGTTAGGATCGATCCGCAGAGACCGGCGGTTGAGTTGCTCAGCTTGCCGGGTTCCCAATAGGTATAATTTACCGGGCTTCCGTCTGACCACTCTGTGAACTCAAGCTCACGCGGGGCCTTGTACAGACCGATCCAGCTTTGGGAGACCAAATACGTCGACATAATCTCCAAGAAGTTGCCGAACTCGGTTTCTGTCTGAAAGGAGACCAGATCTGTGTAATATGTCCGGCAGTAGTCCTGCGCTGTACCCCAGGACGCTTTTCTCCACACTATGATGTAGCTTTTTATGATCAGACATGTTGCTGGGCCTAGCACAAGTGCCAAAACGAGGACACGGTACGCGCACTTCATGTCTCGTTCCGGTGCATGTGAAAGTAGCTTTGACGGAACCCCAGGACGTGGAACCGATTTAACAAAGCGGGTAGACAAATCCATGCAAATTCCATCCATGCAGTCTTCGGATGATCTTCAGCGGAAATGAAGCATGCAAACTGTATGCAAGGGCCAAATGCATATCGCCGAGATTTGTTTCTCTTAAGTACACATTGTACAGCCTTATCATCTGCACATCTTCTTTTGTTTTCATTAGGTTTTTCTTGCTTCCCCCCCCCCCCCCCCCCACCCCCCATAAATGTTTCCAAGAGACAAAATCGACAGCCGGAAGCATGTAAGATTTATATGGAATGAAATCGCAGATGTTAAGGATACTGTGAAAATGAGTTCAGGTAGATAGTAGGATAGTGTTGTCATGGCAATAATAAACAAATTTCCCCTTTTGCAAACTCTGTTTACATGATCTTGTTTAAATCTTGTTTAAATTGGCTTTGAAATCATGTCTAATTTTAAATCATGTCATAATTGATGCATATTATATAGGGATCCAACTAAGTGTGTATTGTTGAATTTACATTGATTATATATATATATATATATATACCTAAAACGAAGTAGTTTTAATTCTAACAATCAAAAGTATGTACATGTATGCGTATTTCATTTGCCATACCCTGATTTATGACATTTTTAAGGTTTAATTAAGGTTTTTTGTGTTTGTTTGATTTGAACCCATAATCTTCTGACCAGATCTTCTGACCTTCTGTCAAACGATGAGCTCCCAAATTTCTCTAACATCCTGGTGCTTCAGGTTAAAATAGCCCAAAAAACACAAAGAAAACCGTAGACGACAAGCTTAAATAGTCGGGAA
Source organism: Kryptopterus vitreolus (assembly GCA_030449085.1). Lineage (NCBI taxonomy): Eukaryota > Metazoa > Chordata > Actinopteri > Siluriformes > Siluridae > Kryptopterus > Kryptopterus vitreolus. The sequence continues at coordinate 6,715,457 of JACRUU010000029.1, read as the reverse complement.
TGACTGTGAATAAAGACAGAAAGTGTGGAGATAGTAGATAGTAGGATAGTGTTGCCATGGTGATAATAAACAAATCTCCCCTTTTGCAAACTCCTTTTACATGTATTTGTTTACATGGTTCATTGGAATTAAATTGGCTTTAAATAAAAGGAAATCATGTCTTCTTACTCAGTCTGGAACATTTTTAGCTTACAATTTTGTCCAGTGTATATATATATATACTGTATAAAACTGAAGAAAAACTTATTGCGGCATTCTGTGTGCTGTGCAATTTTATCATGTCAATTTAATTTATCATATGTAAATGTAACACTGTAAATTTTGTAATAACTTTATAAAATAACCTATTATTATTATTATTATTATTATTATTATTATTATTATTATATAATCTCCACTCTTCTGAACAAAATGATCCATGGAGTGTGCTGGTGGAGATTTGTGTTCATTCAGCCACAGGTACTAATATAGGTGATGTGAGGGTTCCTGGATTCTAGTCAGCATTCCGATTCATCAACCCTGAATTGTCTAAAAAATGAGTAAACAATAAAAGATAATGGTTCGAGGATAAAAAAAATACATTTATGTCATTTGGCAGACGAATCATCTCACTTATACAGCAGAGCAATTAAGGTTTAAGGGCCTTGCTCAAGGACCCTTTTTAAAGGCAGCTTTTTTTGTTGTAGTTGTTGGGATTTGAACCAATAATCTTCTGACCAGATGTCCAATGATGAGCTCCCGAATTCCTCAAACATCCTAGTGCTCTGGGTTAAAACAGCCTAAACTGTAGACGACAAGCGTAAATGGTCAGGAATGATAGGGATGGAGCTTGTGAATAAAGACGGAGAGTGTCGAGAGAGAAGAAAGAGACAAGAAGTCGGGAGAAGAGGAGCGAGAGAGGTTGGGATGAATAAGGCTTAGACAGCCAGATTAGCTTTTTAGCTCGGTAATGCCCTCCGTCTGTAGAGTGGAGGCAGAGAACACACTTAAAATTCAGCGCTGCACATCAAATGCTCGCAACCAGTCAGCGATACACGGCATAGATACACCGCCTCCTGGTACAGAGAGGAAGAAAAAGACGAGAGCTGAAGGATGTGGGGGTGACAAAGAGAAGAAGAAGCAGAAGGATTGCGAGGAGGTTAGATAACGAGTTTGAGTTATGAATTTAGTACGATGCATCATGTCGTGATGCAATGATGCGGCGCTCCAAAAGAACTCTTATCAGCTTTACAAGCTTCATCCATCCCTGAAGTGCAGGATTTAATAAAACACACCACTACAACATCACACCTCATTTTTATTCCAGTTTAAAGGTAGGCATGGCCATATCTGTTGCACACGTCACACATGGCCGAGACCTTGAGAGCCCAGCTTAGCTCCTAGCGCTTATCTGAAAAGGTAGATGTTATTTACTTAATGCAAATCAATATGGGTTGGGACCTGGGATGTTATTCAGGTAGAATGATATTTAAATTTGGTAGCACCTTCTTAAGCCCAATCACAGCAGCATTATATATATATATAATATATATATATATATATATATATATATATAGATATCTATATATATATATCTCACAAATATAACCCACATGTATACATATACATAGACATATATGCGCAATGCTACTGTTATTGGACTTTTTGGGTTGTATCTCTCTCTCTCTCTCCTCTCTCTCTCTCTCTCTCTCTCTCTCTCTCTCTCTATATATATATATATATATATATATATATATATATTCTGACAAATGTTCTAAATATATAAAATTCAAAATCATTCAAAATCTCTCTTAAAAATACTTAATAATTTTATTTATTATTTATTTCACTCTGGAATTATTCTTTTCACATACATTTCTTGTTAAATAATTAATTTCTTATTCATTTCTAGAGATTTAAATTTTTAAAAATCATTTCCAGAGGTTTTAATTGTTATATATGATACGTGGCTCCTTTAAGAATTCTGTTCCCGATTTGGTTAAACTCGTGATATGTTTAGGTTATATATATACAGTAATATACAGTAATATATTCAGCGCATACTTGCTGTGAAAGCGCAGATAGTAGGTGTAATTTTAAACATTTGGGTTTATTATTTTGACCATAATAAAAAAATGCCCAGAGCTGGAGTGAAGTAGCAGATCAGTCAGTCACATAGTAATGAGCGCTGCATTAATCGCTTGTTAAAAAATTTGTGCCGTTGTGAACTTGCTTTAACACGTTATTAACTAAATTCTGCAGGGCTGAGTTACATTTCACGAAGAAAATGATGGCTCAGTGTTTAAAGCGCTGGGCTACTGATCGCTTACTCCTGGGTCTTGAGCAAGCCCCATAACCCGCTGTGCTCCAGTATCATGGCTGACTGTGATCTGATCCCAGGTTTCAAAACAGGTGGGATATGCAAAGAAACAATTTCATCGTGTTTTAATACATATGTGACAAATAATTCGCTATAATAAGTCAGCTATATAATGCTAGCTACATGTTTGCATGTTGCTAGCTAGCATTGTTTACGTAAATACCTCTGTGAAACTGATTTAGGTGGAATATTTCCGAAAAAACTCTATTTTCATTGATACGATTCCACATAAAAACATTTGAGGTTTGCCCCAAAAAGGGTTTATACTTCGAAACGTCCTTACAGTGGATCCTTTGAGATCAGCTGCTTATTAGAAACCATGAATAGCTTCTTTTACATGCACACATGGCTAGCTACAAAATGTAGAACTTCAGGTGTAGAATTTTCACATCAATCCTGAAATTTAGACTAAAAATGTTTTATGGAACTCTTGGGAGGTGTCAGAAAATCCCATTTTGGTAGCCTTAAATATTATAGATGAATCCTGTCACTAAGAAACCTTTGTAAGAGGTAGAAATGAAACCAACCTCTATGCTATGCAATGGACAAATAAACAAAGTAAGTAAGCAAATAAGTATAAAATAAAGCCCTCTGGACCAAACTAGGACAAACGTTTTCCTTCTATTTGTATCTGTTTGCATTTACGTTTTGAATAACCTATTCATACTGCGTTTGTGTGTGTGTATGTGCCATTGCAGCAGAGCCCTAATCAAAAGGCTTGGCAAAGGCGAAGTTCGTGACTAACTGGCATGTTTGTCCACGCTGCTGTCCAACACTCCAATCACACACATCCCAAACATCATTAGACAGCTTACAGCAGCTTTGGGACACCAGCAGCAAAACCCATCTCTGGCATACATGCCTGTGTCTCATTTCATGCCTAAAGTAGGTGGTCTAACATGGCGAATTGTATCCATCACATATGTTTATATTAATGGCTTTGTGCTTACATTGAAAACGTTCCACGTGTACAACATGGTCCAGCTTGAGAAAGGTGTGGGTGGTGGTTACATTATTAGTTACACCAACATGGGTAACAAACCACAAGCCAAGGCTGTTGTTTTACTTCACCATGAGCATTTGTTTTTTGCCTCTACAGAACCAATTTGAATTGCTTTTTGCCACCGGGGATCATGTTGTCACATAAAAAAATACCCAATTCGAGCCTAATCTCAGGTCACTGTGCTGTGTGCTGTGATTTTCATGTCCATTCGGATGCCTTTCTAGCTGTTGAGTTTCTCTTCAACCTTGAAAAAAAAGCACATGGCTGCTTGGGCCTGGACCAGAGGTGAGGGTTTATGAAGTACAAATACTTTACTACTGTATTACAGTTGATCTTTCTTGTTATTTTTCACAGAATGTATTAAATTCACGCATTTAATTTTTTTTTACACAATTGTCTTTACTTCTTACGTTTCTAAACCAGGATATTTGCGGAAATGTCAGAATTGCGCACCATTTTCAGCCCATCAATTAATTCCCTGTCATTGGGTTGACTTTTTACATCCACCAATGGAGTATCATTTCCGGGCTATCACATACAACAGATGTAGGCCGGCTAACAAAGATAACAATAAGCCAGGCAACATGAAGTCCGGGTAGCATGGATGAGACAGAGGGAGTCGGCAAGGTAAACATGACTGAGACATTCCTGATGAACATCATCTTTTCACTGCTTGTGGTCTACATGGTGGATGTTCAGCCTGGGTATATTCATTAGGTAAGAAGATTAGAATTAGTTTTTTTTGTATTAATATATTGATATTATGTGAGGTCCAGTTACTAGCATAACACTAAGGTTCTAGTAATGGTCAGAGCCCAAATTACTTTACTTTAACTTAAGTTAAATAGAATAGTCAGTGCTTCAACTATTAAAACATGAGTACAGTACCCGCTATTTGTACTACTACTATGTGTGTATTTTTCCATCTCTGGTATTGGCTGACATCCAGGGTTTAGGCTTGATTTGCACCCATGATAGATTTAGGGTTTACAGCATCTTTTGCATCGATGTTTCATTATAAATGGATGAACTCCAGATGTTAAAGATGACAAAGGGGCATGTTTGTGCCTCACTCAATCTTTAAGGTATAATTATGATTTCTCATATGCAACCACACCCAAATACCAAATATAAGTGTGGTGGAACTACTAGGTGAAGTATTTTTTTCTTGATGGTTATGTAGCTGAACTAGCTTGCAATTTAGCCATATTTACCTGCTAAGGTAGCTGAAAATGTGGCCTAAAAGTAAATTCCTACTTTTTAAAAACGGGAAAAGAAGCTTCAAATCAGCCATTATTGAACCAGTTTAGAAATGATTGAACCAGCATGTCATTCTACAACAACAACAACAACGACAAAAACCTACAGAGCAAATGTTCTCTGGTTTCTCCCTCTGTAACAAGAGTACCAATTTTGTTCCCAAAACAAGTTATAAAGGTACTGACTAGAGATACAAAATTGTACCCTTCGGGGGGGCCCCTCAGCGACGGCCACTTGTACCTTAAAAGGTACAGTGTTGCATGTTTCTTTCTGAGAGTGTAGACATTTGGAGCAATACGGATTTAAAATGGCTTTTATCTGTATTGTTCAGACTTTCGCTCTCACGTTGCCCTAAATCGCTCCATGTATGTTCGCGCTGCAGAGCATGAATAAGACGCATGCTGCTGAGTGGCCTAGTTTAGGAGGCACTTCTGCACACCATAGCCACCAGCAAAGTCAACCAGTAGGAAGGAGAAGACAACGAGAGGTTTACAAAATAAAGAAAAGACGAAAACTAGCAAGAAAGAAATAAAGAACATAACTGTAAGGTGTAAAAACCAATGTCCAGTGAGCTCCGAGCTTCGATCTAGAATGTTTTCAGATAAATTAGGTTAATTAAGAGCATATTAAAAGTGTATTATGTTTCTTATAAACTAAACCACTTCTTCATGGAGGATCAGGTTAGGTCCGAGGAGGTTCCAAAAAGTTTCAAGACTAGCTCTATTTATAAGAAAGGTCCATTTCTTTATTTATAAAGAAATGTTTACACACTATCGCACAAAGGGGCATGGTGGTTTAGTGGTTAGCACATCCGCATCACACCTCCAGGGTCTGGGTTCGATTCCCGTCTCGGCCATGTGTGTGTGAAGTTTGCATGTTCTCCCCGTACCTCAGGGGGTTTTTCTCTTTGTCCAAAAAACAGTAGGTTGATTGGAACCTTGGAAAGATTGTCCCTGGTGTATGAATGTGTGTGTGAGTGCCCTGCGATGCGTTGGCATTCCATCCAGGATGTATCCTGCCTTAATGCCCATAGACGCCTGAGATAGGCACAGGCTCCCGAGGGAAGATAGGATAAAGCGGTAGAAGATGAACGAATGAATGAATTACACACTATCACCTTCAAAATAGTCCTCTTGCATGTCAGCATACAGCATCCTTCCTTCGTGTCTTGTGTCAAGCACCTTCTGAGATTCGCCTTAGAACTTTGCAATGATGTGACCATTGAACTTTTAGCTGGATCTTCATCTTTGGGAGGCGAAGTAAAGTCTGCAGCAGCCAAATTCTGCGTGTGTAAGTGAGATTGTGTTGTTTCCAGTTGTGAGGAGAGCTCTGTGACAACGTTTGTATGTTGCCAGGATAGCTGATGTGGTAAAGCACATGGTGTGTAGAACAGCAGTTGCACAGCTCCTTATGTACAAAATACCAGGTCTTTTTGGTCTTTTTGCTGACGGTCAGTGAAGGTCAGTGCTCCCTGTGACTGTGCATGCAGTCTAGTGCTTCAATATGCTTACAAAACTTGTCTCAAAATCTTTGACTTCATAATTCGAGTCTCCAATCCCCAAATATGGAGATAACAAAGCTGAATATAGGTATACTGTATATTCTATATATATTCTATGCAACCTGAAAGAGATTGCAGAATGTAAGGTGTTGTGAGCTGATAGTGTAGCTTAACAGAATCACATAATGGCTTTGGATGTGAGGAAGAAGAAGAAGAGGAGGAGTGTGAGCGATGGTGGAAACTGAAGGAGAAAGACTGGACTGTGAGTTTCAGGGAAAAGGACAGACAGGGGCTTATTGATGGTGATGAGGTGTTGTATGATTGGGCTACTACTGCGTAAATGATAAGGGAGACAGTTAAGAGGGTAGTTGGTGTGTCATCGGGAAAAGAGAAAGGAAGACAAAGAGGTGGAATGAGGAACTGCAGGGAAAGCACAAGGAGAAATAGGTTGGCGAAACAGAATTGGGATCGGCGGAGAGATGAGAAAAGTAGGTAGGAGGACAAGAGTGTCTCAAGTGAAGGAAAAGCCATATGGGGAGTTGTATGTGAAGGAGGGAAGGAGAAAAAGGATTTGTAGCGGTTCACCAGGCAGAGGGACCGAGCTTTGAAGGAAGCTCATATTTTGAGCAGCTGATGAATGAGGAACATGAGAGAGAAGGTTGGATGATGTGAAGATGGTGAAACAGGATAGGATAGGATTAGTAAGGAAGAAGTGATAGCAGCTATTAAGAGGTTGAAGAGTGGTTTGGTTAGACCATATGACATAGCATTAGAAGCGTGGAGATGTTTACGAGAGAGGGCAGTGGACTGAGGAATGGGGAATAAATGTATTGGTAACGATTTATAAGAATAATGGAGATGCACAGACCTGCAGGAACTACAGGGATATAAAGTTGATCAATCACACCATAACGTTTTTCGGGACTTATATAGTCATTGTTGCTGGCTTTGTTCATGATATTCATTCATTCATCTTCTACCGCTATATCTGATCTTCCCTCGGGTCACGGGGAGCCTGTTCCTATCTCAGGTGTCTATGGGCATTAAGGCAGGATACACCCTGGATGGAATGCCAACCCATCGCAGGACACACACACACACACACACACATTCACACACTAGGGACAATTTTCCAAGGTGCCAATCAACCTACCGTGCATATTTTTGGACTGGAGGAAACCGGAGAACCCAGAGAAAAAAACCCTGAGGCACAGGGAGAACATGCAAACTCCACACATATATAGCCAAGACGGAAATCAAACCCCGACCCTGGAGGTGTGAGGGGAACGTGCTAACCACTAAGCCACCGTGCCCCATTCATGATATTCAATCCCGGATCAACATGTAATGTTGGATCTGATTGCCAGCCATAGTTCATTTAAGATTGTAAAAATCTTTGTTTCAGTGTTATTTAGATCGATGTCACATACATGCAAACGATTGTAACTCAAAAGTTTCCCCTCTCACGCCAAGGAGCTCAGCTGTTTTATTAGAGAAGTGTAAATCTTTTTTAATCTTTTATTTATCCGATCCAACTACACAATCCTAGGAGATATGAAGGACGCAATACTACTCTACAGCTCCCTAAGACTAACGTGAAACTTCCAAATCCCTCCTTTTCTTATGACTATCTTCTCCACTTTGGTTTCTAAGGAGAGTTTAAAAATAAAGCGTGTCGAGCCCTGTTGGGAGAGCAGATATTGGATGCATGCAGGAGTGACACACTTCTCTGTGAGGAAGGAGCAGGAGAGATTAGAGGAAATCGAGGGGAAAAAAAACGATTGTGGGGTAGAGCGTGAAGCGCGGGTGGAGAACCGAGGTGGGAATGGGAAGAATGGGAAGAAACCGAGTTCTAGTTGCACAGACCATAGCTCAGAGGGGAAAAGGGGGTAACTCAGTTGGTAAGGTACTGGTGTACCGATCGGATCGGCCATCACGACGCTGCCACTCTGGTCCTTGAG
>JACRUU010000029.1:6522373-6702373 GCA_030449085.1 Kryptopterus vitreolus | reverse complement strand
GTACATGTAGAGGGTGGGGGGGAGGTCGACGGGGGGTAGCGGGGGAAGCTGGAGGCCCAGGGATGCGTTTTTGCAGGAGGTGGATTTATCATGTATTTAATCAGACGAAGGCAGCGGCAGCGGAATGAGAGCAGGGGAGGGTGGGGCTGAGAAGGGGGGGGGGGGTATTGGGGGGGGTATTGTGTGTGTGTGTGTGTGTGGGGGGGGGGGTTGTTATCAAACTGAGTGGCTCCTTCCTACACACACTAAATCAATATTTGCAGACTTTCAGCATGCCAGTGTTTGCATGCTCTTGAAGAATGGATACGCCAGAGGACCAGACTTCCAAAAGCCCCCTCCTACCCACCACCTCCACCCCCTCCAACCACATCTTGACTTTTGCTATCATTTGCTTGACAAAGAACGAGCGCCGAGAGCCTCTTTCGCAGCGCCGCCACAGATCAAACCCCCATCCTCCAGGCTAAAATCTTTCTCTACCCCTGCAGTCCCGTCTATTCCAGTGCGCCTGAGCCCGTGGGCTCCGGGCCTGATCAGTATTCCTGGGGTAGCGTCGTCTGCCTCTTCGCTTTATTGCACTATTTTTAACCTGCTCCCTCCTTAACCTTGACCGTGGTGATTGAGAGAGGGGAAGGATGAAACGGGAGGGGTGTGACGGATGATATTAGAGCCGGGGAATAAAAGGTGGACGATGAATAAAGCAGGGGAAAAAAAAAAGATGAGAGGGCGAGGAGCGTTTTTTTTTCCTCCCCCCGAGCAGAGGCGATATGAAGCGCTTGTGGAGAGCATGATGATGAGAGCCGCAGGTTTTCTCGAGTCTGGTTCTGGAGCTCCAACTTGCTCCTCGGATTCACATTCATGTCACGTCCTTCACCTCAATCAGATCTCGAGCATGGGCTGATCGAAGGCTGGAAACTAGTTTGCATGGCGCATAGTGAGGACAGGCTCAGCAAAAAACCCGAACTGGGAGAATGGAAGGTGATTTTCAGCGCACTGTGTGTGGTTAATGGCAGTGCAGGAGATTGTTTGTTTGTTTGTTTTTTTTACCTAAGAAGGTGATAATATCGTGTCTGGTTCATAACACCACAGGTCAAAGGTCTTACATGTTTTCCCAGTGTTTTTTTTTCTCTCTCGGGTCCCCCATAAGGTGGATTGGCTTTGCTAAATTGCCAATAAATGTGTTTGAGTGCATGATTCCGCTCTTGATCCTCTCCTGAGTATCTTCTCGCTCCTGAAGAATGATTTACTGAAAACGTCTTTTTTTTTTTTTTATTAGATCTTCATCATGGCACCAGTTAGTGGCCGGGATTTATTAGGCAGCAAGTGAACGTCTTGTACTTAATTTGCTGGAAGCAGAGCAAACAAGCAAGCGTAAGAATTTGTGCGACGATTGTGATGTCTAGACAACTGGAGCATCTCTGAAACTGCAGCCCTTATGGGATGTTTCCAGTCTGCAGCGGTCAGCAGGGTCAGAGGTGACCAAGGCTTGTTGATGCACATGGGAAGTGAAGAGTGGCCATATTTTGAAAATCTTAAATGTGCATATTATCTGTTTATAAAGTTTAATAAATGTTGGCTTTTAAACTTCCTTTAATTATTAACCTAGCCTAATTATTTGTTAGATTCATCTCCAACAGAATGTACACGTATAGAAGGGAAAATTGTATACATCACAAAAAAAATAAATAAATGGGGACCCTGTATTTAGAAGTATAAAAATGATTAGAACCAGATGTTTTAACTGTTAAACTTGTGATTATATTATTATTATTATTATTATTATATAAAGCTTTTACACAACTACAGCTACCTTTAAATCATAAAAGATCATTGACTTACATTCAGGGTTAATATAATTTTGTTAGAATACAGAATAGTATACAATAGAATAGTATAGTATAGAATAGAATACAGCTATGACTTGTGATAGATGCTATTAGCAAAAACATTCCTTTTGTTTTAAGCTAAAGAAAAAAAATGTGTACAATTTAAACATCAACAGGATTTTTCTCTCTCTCTCCATTCATTCTCTTCTCTATTCATGGTGTCTCTAAAAAAGACTGAAACAATTTATCGCTTAAACAAACAGACCATTATTTTATATCAAAAAGCTGAAAACACGGTAAACTTCTTTCTTGTTTATATATATATATATATATATATATATAGATATATATATATATATATATATATATATATATATATATATAGATATATAATATGTATGTGTGTGTGTGTGTATATATATAAAAAATCTCTTCTATTTCAAAGACGGTCCAACACTGCCCTCATGTGGACGAATAAAAAAACCAGTCGTCACCACCAAGAAAATGCTTCCTGTAGGTCAAATTCACAACATACAATGCAATCAGGACTGAAATAAAAAAGACAGACTTTTCAATTTTACTGAATCTTTTAATAATCCTAATTAATCTGTTACACCAGGATCATTTGGTCTCGCTTGTTGCTCCGAGTTCATACGATTCTTTAGTTCTCCTCATCTAATAATAAACAAACAAAAAAACAAGGAAGACGATCAGGTGTTTGTAGACATGCCGATTAAAGGAAATGTTGCTTTCACAAAGATAGTGTGTTATACCTTCATCATCCTCATCTTCCTCCTCCTCCTCTTCATCCTCGTCTTCGTCGGTGCTGAATGTTCCATCGGGGAGGCTGTAGATGCGGATCACTTGCTGTAAAGCAAAAAAATGGGAATGCATCAGGGATTACGGTTAGACTGGTGTTTATGCTGTTCTGAAGAAAGTGTTTTATTAATAATCCCATGTATAAACCTATACAATGTACAATATAACATTGTACATTGGAATATTCCATTGTACATTGGAATATTAGGCTAAATTGCGTCTCGTGAAGCAAGTGTGTGAAAAATGTGAGTAGTTTGATGGTTTAGATGTTCCTCTAACAGAATTATCTCTAATAGCTATTGAACATTTCTCTAAAAACACAACCACAGGCTGCAATCTGATTGGCTGTTTGCCACCCCAAAGAAACCCCCTTTGCTATATAAACCCTGAGACACTATTCATTTCCCCAAATAAACCCTTTAGCCACAACATACCACCCCTATTACCAACCCCATTGAAACCCCCTTCATTAATCCACCACCCGTCCAAGAAAATAACTAAAAATTAAAACATAAGTGTAATCACAAGTATTAACAGAGCAACAGGATGATATCATAGATCCTATTAAACAGACTGTTTTTCGTGGGCGTGGCTGAGAGGCATGAGCATTTGCTGATAGTTGAATTGAATTTTGGCTGCTGCATGAAAAGTAGGCGGTTCCTGAAAAGCCTCGCTGGTAAAACACGCAAGACCATCTATAAAAGCAATAACTTTTATTTACGTCCAAGAACACCCTTCCTGATTCAGCAGTGCATCCTGCAATCTGTTCCACATTGTGTTGCTCACCTTGTTGGGGTCTTTGAGGATGAGGTATTTGCCCTCGTCCAGTTTGCGGCAGATGTCGATGACGCATCGCAAGATGCCCCATGCATTCTCCATGCTCAGGTTGATCTGGCTAGCAAACTCATTGGGCTTGAACTGCTGCGTGCCAAGGATCACATGGCGGGCAGAATCCTTCACGTGGTAGCGGGACACGTAACTATGGAGCACAGAACAGTTTTTTTTTAATTCGCTGAACCTGATCAATGGTTAGAAGTGTTTGGATGAAGAGGGGGAAAAAAAATCTGAGCCCACAAAAATGTGCAGGCATGAAGAGAACATATATTCTCACCCCAGTTTGAGATACTCTGAGCCAGCAAGTAGGGCACAGCAGGTCCAGCGTGCCAGTTTGTAGCTGTTGTTCTTCAGCTCTGTGGCCAACACGGCTCCTCTCTGAGAGTCCAGCTTCTGCCGCCAGTCTACGCCGTTACAATACTGTACCAAGAAACGGCAAACTTTTCAGTGAGGAATAAAAGCGCACACAGACAAAAAAATGCTCTGTCGCATCCTTACCCTCGAGTCCCACTCGTTGAGAGCTTTAACGTTGATGAAAGAGAGCTCTCCGTTTGCTCCAGTCATTACGCCGTCGTGTTCACAGCGCACAATCAGATCAATATCCTCCCCGAGTTTCCACCTCCGGTACCTACACAACACCACAAAGTCAGTGTCCTCTACACACCGCAGTGACAGGAAGTCAATAGACAACAGATTCGCAAAAAAAGTTTATATTTTAAAAAAAAAAAAAAAAAAAAAAAAAAAAAAAAGGTGCCTCAAAAATGACAGGAATTTTCAAGATTGTAATCTTTTCTGAATTAAGAGAGAACACACTGCATATTTATATAACTGCAGGTTCGTCTATAAAAGGGATATTAAAACAGAAAAAAAAATCTAGTCAGGCTTGACCTGTATGCTACAGATGCCACCTCGCTCTTATCCATATCCTCCTCGATGAATGGGTTGGGGTTTGGGAACTTGTGTCTCTCTCCTCCCTAAAGAAAAAAAAAACACCATCTGTGTTACATCACATTTTTAATCGGACTGGTTTTTAACTTGGATGTGTAACTTGGGTGGGGGCGGGGGGGGGTTTACATTACCATGCGCAGACACTGCTGGCTGAAATTGTGGTTGATGTATGTGGCCTCCATGGCCAGGTTTCGAGGGGAGTTCAGGGAGTTTCCTTCCTCCTGAGGAGGCTCGTTGGCCGTTTCGCTCACCGTGAGGAGGTCTGAAGGGAACGAGCACACACACACACCACACTGTTTACACTAGAGAAATTACACCGAAATATCGAGCTGCCCAACGGTTTCTAATTAAACACTCACCGAAGTCAGAGTTGTCTCTTTTGTCGAAGAAGAGCTTGTTTCCGACACGCTGCACGATGATGTCCCAGGAGTTCACGGAGCGCGTGCAGCACATCAGCGTGGCCAGGATGGCATCGGTGGCAAAGACATTGCCCTGAGTCTTGGCCAGCTGAAAAGAGACAAATGCACTGAAGCGTCATAAGTGCTTTCTCGTTCCAGCGTATGAGAAAAAAAATTACATCCAAAATCTACTTTCATGGCTTTTAAACAGATAAAAGTACTGGCCAGTCCCCAGGAAGGTTGATTTGCCTTCTGACTGGAGGCATACAATAAATAAAAATGGTTGAAACTCTTTATTGGTACATTATATGGACAAAAGTTTTTGGACACCAGACCATAGCATTGTGCACTTTTCGAACAACCTACTAAACAATTACTACTTATTCAATACACTCGTGGGCCTCTAGAAAAGTGCCCCAATACTTGTCCATTTAGTGCATGTACGCAACATTGATCCCCCCCGAAGCTGGGGTATTAGTCTTACCTTACGAATGACGGGGTCGTCCGTGGTGGTGACGGTGTGGAAGATCCTTTTAATGCTCTTTAAAGGTTTCTCGTTGCGGGTGGTGATGCGATCAAACGCTTTATCATAGTGCTCCAGGGCTCCACAGCATTCACTGCACCACAGAGACAATGAGATAGTAGAATATCAGTAAATACAAATATGGGTGTAGTCTGAGATACAGAAGTTCAATTGACCATCACAAGACCATCACATTTTCCCTTGTTTAGGGACCATTCGAGGAGCTCTGGGACACCAGTGTCACTAGTCAAAGAGGTTCACTTACATGTCTGAAGGATCAGCCACCTCCATGTATCTCATCTTCATGAGGCGAGGGAAGTCCATCTCTTCTTTGACCTCCCAGTCGCTACGCACCTCCACGGATGAATCCCGGGGCTTTAGCTGGGCCTAACATGACACGCACCACTTAATAAGAACCAACATTTGTTTACTGAACAACTGATCGAGCTTGTCATCAATAGAAACAACCAGATGATCAGCCTGTACTCTTTAAAAGTAAACGCCCATCACTGAGGAACACGGCTGGTCTTGGGAGTGTACCTGTGACTTCTGGTCCCACTTCTGACGAACTCCAAACTGCTTCTGGAACTTTTTCTGCAGGCGCATGCGGTCTCGTTCCTTCTGCTTCGCGCTCTTAGGGAGAGTCTGCAGGTTGAACTGTGCCAGATTCCTACGGTCTTTATCGCGACGCAGGTTCCTCTGCAACAGGAGAAAGACTTTTGTGCTTTCGAAAATCCTGGAAACGCAAATTCAAATCCATTTCACACTAACAAGGTGGTTCTGCGTACCTGGGCAAAGCGCATGCGGTTCCTCTGGTAGGCCGATTTCTGGGTTTTGGCCGTGTCCACCAACTGGAAGCTAGTTTCATCCTCTTCGTGGAAGTAAGCGTACTGACTCCCTCCTCCGAACTGGGATGAGTACTTATCTGTCAGAATGAGATTTAATTAATTTTTTTTTTTTTTTTTAAAAGACACACAATTCACTAAATGCATTAAAAATATATCAGGAAGTGAATCCTGATCCTGGTCCATGTAAGTGACAATATACTTACTTGTATATCTTTTATCTTGGTAGGTTGCTCCAGTCCAGTCTGCCACCTATAAACACAAGACAATAAGATGAATTAACAAGTCTGATTCGGTTGACCAAAAGCTTGTATAAATTAAATCAGAAAAACCCATTGCAACACGTCACAGTAAAAGTGATTCCCTTTGAATATTCACTTGAGTAAAAGTACACAATGCATTTGCCTTCAACTTTACTTAAGTATCCATGCTAGAATGGCTATAATTTTCCTATTATTATTTTTGAAACAAGACTCTTGTTTAATCAACTTGGTTTACATGGAAAGACTCAAGCGTACCTGTTCGCACATCAATTAATTAATAGAATGATAAGTTAAACACTGATATCTAATACAATTATCACAAGTGCAAAACCTTCATTTTTAACTACTTAAAGACAGGGAAAAGGAGATGATCACAAAAGAGATCTTTCTTTCACAGTCTCCTCTGCTCTTGTAATTAATGAAAAACTACACCTGTGTGAGAGCTGCTCTCTTTCAAAATAGCGCAACACATTTATTCAGATTGTGAGAATGAAACAGCGCATACATTAACACACACAAACAAACAACAACAAAAAAAAGCTTTTTCATGAGCGACCTTGCCAAGACGATCTCCTTTGCTGAAGGGCTGGTACGGCATGTCCTTAAACTTCTCGGGAACGGCGCAGGGACCCCATCCTGAGGGGTTATCCTGAATCACCGGGGCTAGGAACTTCGCCATGGTCTTCAGGGGCAACAGATATGGAAAGAGAAAGCAAAGAGGTGACGGTTAGGGAGCGAATCAGATCCCCAAGAGGTCTTTCACAAAGTTTTATGAAGACCTAAATGTGACTGTGGACGATTTGGACTAAAGCACTGCTGCATCAGACGGATGAATATCAAACGGCATCAGGGGTAATGTCAGTGACAATCCGAAGTTATGTTAGATACTAATGCAATTTTAACCCCCCCCTCACAGTGTGCGTGTGTAAGGCTCAGACTTGTATCAGCACTGCTCTCTTCACACTAGTGTGCACTTTTCCTGCACATCAGCTTGCGCAGTGGACTAGTCATCACGGACTACACAGCATCTACGATTAGAATACGGCCCAAAACCCAATTGCGTTGCGAAAAAAAGAACTACACTAACACTGTGCACTACGTAGAGGAATATGACATATTTGGGATAGCGCCACGTCCTAAGCGAGACACTGTTACAGGACTGAATATTTAGTTGAGGATTTAAACAAGTTATTTACATATTAAAATGCAGAATAGAAACGTGTTATAATCTGCTTAGGTCCTGTAACAGCGGCAGTTAAAATTGTATTCATTTATTTTATGCACTTCAGTCTTTACTTGATGTGATGCTTTTTCTCATCTCCCAAAAACACACCAACAGAGTGATAAATATTACACTTCATTTTCATTCTTTTTTTCCACCCCGTAAAGCTGGAAAATGCGCGTATGACGTTCCTCGCCGTTTACCGGCCGCATTAGCATCGAAGCTAACACGAACAATTTAAAATAATCAAAAACCAACATGCAAAATGATACGATAAGATGCGGGAAATAACAGCGCAGGAAACGGAGGACACGATGATGTTTATTTGTTTAAAGATGCGAATGAAAGTAAAGCAGATGTTTATAGATTTATAGTTACCGCTCCTTCCACTCCAAACGGATCCTCAGCCGCCGGCGGAAATAAGGACGCCTCAGTCTAACGCGAAGCGAGTTGAACTTCCGGTTGTGATATATTGCGAACGTTTGAGAATGTTTATTTTTTCATTGCTAGCTCAAAGTCATTGGTTGGAAGTGAAAACTCTTTTGTTGTTGTTGTTTATTTTATAAAGCATGTAATATAAAGCAAACAAACAAACGCGGTGGGGAGAAAAGATAAGCAAGAGGAGAGCACGATTTTGCGACAGTTATGGACGGAGTTTACGGCAGTTGTTGATGTCATGCGCAGTAAAACCAATCCTGCCAGCGTTCACGCCTTGTGGAAGAAGTAAGTTGTGTGTACGTTAATATATATTTCAGGGAAGTAAACAAAATTATATATATATATATATATATATATATATATATATATATATATATATATAGTATATATATATAGTATATATGACATAAATAGCACCATAAAATGTGCTGAATGTGAAGCTGCCTTCAGAT
This sequence comes from Kryptopterus vitreolus, assembly GCA_030449085.1. Classification (NCBI taxonomy): domain Eukaryota; kingdom Metazoa; phylum Chordata; class Actinopteri; order Siluriformes; family Siluridae; genus Kryptopterus; species Kryptopterus vitreolus. The sequence continues at coordinate 6,693,808 of JACRUU010000029.1, read as the reverse complement.
TACCGCACTATAGATGATCTAATAATTATATCGCGCATATATATATATATGATATATATATATATATATATGTATATATATATATATATATAATTTGTGTGCTTTTGGCTTTTTATATACATATTTACATATATTTTTTATATACAAATTGCGTATACGTATGTTGAAATCTAGGACTGTCTTTTTGTATGTTTACTGGATGTTTGCAAAAAGCACGGCAAATAGCAGAGAATGCTAAAGAATTTGTGTGTTATATAAAGTGTTAGTGCTTACAGGAGGATTATTGCTTTTCCAACATTTTATCATTTTGTTGTTCAACAAGTTGCGTAACATGTCACGGGTGTAACCCCGTACACAACATTCATATTTCGGGAGGTAGCTCGGTTTTTAACTAACGGTTCGGTTCAGTTTCGACATAAAATTGCTTTCCTTCTTTTTTTATTAATGAAGTTTTTTTTGTTTTTGTTGTATTGTTGTATGTATGTATGTCTGTATTATTATTATTATTAATACACACACACACACACACAACACACACACACACAAATATACATAATCCTTTACAAGTTTGTGCCAAAGGTGTATGTAGTATACAGAGTGAGGACAGAGTGTGCTAAATCCAGTTTCTTTTTTATATACCTGGCAATGTTGTGAATGATTTCAAGTTTCAAAATTATAATTATAGTAATAATAATAATAATAAAAAGCGAGCAAAGTACGAGGTCGAGACTAAACAAACTTGCAGGCCACTGCTTACTGTGTTCCTGAGAAAACTCTGATTTTAACTGTTCCGCAAGTAAAAAGATTGCATTTGGTACACGTGTATAATAAAGGGGGGCACGGTGGCTTAGTGGTTAGCACGTTCGCCTCTCACCGCCAGGGTCTGGGTTCAATTCCCGTCTCGGCCATGTTTGTGGAGTTTGCATGTTCTCCCCGTGCTTCAGGGGTTTTTTCTCCATGTTGTCCGGTCTCCTCCCGGTCCAAAAAACATGTACGGAAGGTTGATTGGCATCTTGGAAAATTGTCCCTAGTGTGAATGTGTGTGTGAGTGTGTGTGTGTGTGTGTGAGTGCCCTGCGATGTGTTGGTATTCCATCCAGGGTGTATCCTACCTTAATGCCCATAGACGCCTGAGATAGGGACAGACTCCCCGTGACCCGAGGGAAGATCGGATATAGCGGTAGAAGATGAATGAATGTATAATAAAGCCATTTATTGAAACTCTTTGGTACGAATACATATACCAATACACCTCTATTAACATATCGAGTTCACTAGAATGTTAACCAAGTGAATGTTGCTCTACATTCCTGTTTAGGAAGTCAAGTGTGGGCTTAAAAACCTCCTAAACTCCATCTAGGATAAAGATCCCCCCCCCCCCCCCCCCCCCCACCCCCCCCCCCCCCCCCCCCCCCCCCCCCCCCCCCATATCAACACTTTGGCATCTTATTTTTCCTATATTGATCTTCCATCTGTACAAATGAGACAAAAGGCGTCAAAGGTTTCATATGTTTCCGTGGTCTCTTTATTCAAGCCCCAGATGAATGTTTTTGCAACTGCAGGTGCCCCTGGCGTTATATTAAAAGCAGTTCTTCCACCTTACAGTTAGCACATTACTACCAGCCAGGGGAGAATCTTTAGACAGGGCTGTTGTGTGGTGTGCTGTCCACATTTGGCTCACACCTGCATGTCGCTTGTACAGGTGATGCATTTTGGTCTGCCACCGGCAGAGACAATGCAAGGAAGACTCTTAAAAGCATTCTTTGTGGTGAGTGCGATCTTTACTTAAATCATAAAGTAAAATCTCCACAGAGGATATTCCCCCCCCAGAATGAATACCATTACCAGTTTAAAGGTGTGGTACAGGACCAGAGGGTCTACTGTGTAAAAGCCATGGATCAACAGTTTTCTGTTCCATGTCCCCAGGTATTTTAGAATATATTTGAATATAAATAATATGACATAATATATGAATGGGGATAAACTTCAAATATATTTTATTCATTTTAATTATTATTAATAGTTATTAATATTAATAGTGTCTCATTTTTCAAGGTCCTATATGCTCATATATCCCATAGGTGCCAATATTAGTATCTACATGTGTGTGTGTGTGTGTGTGTGTGTGTGTGTGTGTGTGTGTGTGTATATATATATATATATATATATATATATATACACCACACACACACACACACACACACACACACACACACACACACACACACTGAATATATATATATAATTTATTTATTTCGTTCCAAAAGCCGAATGCCTATGAAATATAGGATTGGTAATGAAGTTTCTTTTTGCCTACTATTTTGTTTTATTGTATGAAATGTGTTAAGTAAATTACATTGCTTTGCTACATCCAATTCTGCGATGTTCTCCACACCCCATCTGCCAGAAAGCACAGCGCCATTCTGCTGATGCAGCGTTTCGATCAAAAGAGTTTAATAACCTGCAATGCTGTATAAAAAAAAATGAAATAATGACATTCTGCCTCAGCTCCTGTACACCTCGCTATTGTTGCGTGTGAACGAAGTGATAATTGGAAAAAAAATAAATAAAAACAATAAGTAAATTAGAACGGTGGTTTTGTGCTTAGACCGTGCTCCTGAGCACATTGATGCTCCCGCTGCTGAGGACGGTGGGATTGCGTGCGTTCTCCATGGCGACCGAAGCGTACTCCTCCGGTACGCATTCTGCAGCTTTCGTCACCTGCCCCAATGAGACAGTGGCCAAAGACCTGGCCAGGTAACACAAAGTATACACGTACAATATAATCCTTTATCTTATAAAATAAGATAAACATTAATTTGTCCCACAATGGGAACGTTGTGGAATGTTAAGGTACTTATAAGACTTTCAATGAAACTAAAGCAAATCTGACCTCGATATATTTAACCAAATATTGCAGTAGAACATTGATTTCGTTTGTTCTATTGCAGAGGGATAGTGGAGAAGAAACTGGCAGCCTGTGTGAACATTGTGCCCAAAATCATCTCAGTGTGAGTAACTGGACACCATGACTTCACTTTTATTTCTATTGAGCATGGATTTTGTTCCAAAACTGCGTCACAGAATTAAACAAATTGCTAGTATAAATGTTTATCGTAATTGAGTCCCATTTATATTTTGCAATGAGTGTTCCAGTGGTGAAGAAAAAAAAAACTCCCCGAGGTGTTATGAGGAAGATAAATTGTGAGGGAACGAAAGGGAATTCATCTTCATTTGGCTGCCACCAGATGTGCTTTTGTTATAGTTTCAGCATTTTAAGAGGTTATCGGATGGACATTTGAATCTAAAATTGTTCATGGCAATTGTAGCCTTAAGCCATTGTACCAAATTGCAATCCCCCGCGTATTCCCTCCGTTATATTATAAACGTCCGTAATGAGTTAAAATACGTGACGCGGCTCACCGAGGCATTTGTGTTTGGTTCGTTTTTATGTCCGTACAGATATGAATGGCAAGGAAAGATCGAAGAAGACAGCGAAGTGTTGCTGGTGAGTTTTTAAATCCATATCCCGGTGCAAGTATTGTCTGGTCTCAGAATACATGTTTTCTTGTAGATGATTAAGACAAGGACTACAAAGATCTCGGCTCTGACTGAATATGTAAGGTAAGCCCAGTATATGACCAATCGAGCTTTAATGAGACATTTTTTAAATTGTTTTAACATTTTAGCATTCCTGCGGCTGGCAGAAACAGGACACATGATAAAAACAGGAAAATAGACCCACTTTCACTAGGGTTCACGCCTCCTTATTTGAAACTGAGAGGCCATGCCTCCTTTAATAGAACTAACACACAGGCCATGCGCAGAGGTCACACATACTTAAATGAGATTTACAGTGAGGTCAAACCGTCTTTATTGAGAGTGCCACACAGAAGCCACGCCTCCTTTACTGTGACTGACAGCCACATCATCTTCACTGGACAAATATAGGACACATTTATCACTGAAGATAAACAGGCACAAAGGCCACAGCTCTTTTAAAGAACACTTCTTTTATTGAGACACACACACTTCACCGGGCCTGACGGAGTCAAAAGACCCCATCATCTTTACTAGGATTCGCACACAGAGGCCACACCCTCAATGAGAAAAAAACAGACACATAGGCTATGTTTGGGAGGGTGAAGCTTAGTGTATAAAGCTCTGGCAGGCTGATCCGAAGGTCGGGGGTTTGAGCTCCGGTATCGCATTGGGTCCTTGAGCAAGGCCCTTAACCGTCTGTGCTCCAGGAAACGCTGTATCATGGCTGACCATGTGTTCCGCTTCCAGCTTCCAAACAAGCTGGGATATTTGAAGAAACAATTTACACAGAGGCCACGCCTTCTTTAATGAGACTGACAGAAAGGCCACACCTCCTTCAATAGAACTGACAAAACCTTCATCACTGAGAGAAACAGGCACAGAACCACACCTCCATTATCGAGGCTGTCACACAGGGAGCAAACCACTTTAACTGGGATTTACACATAGACCAAACCTCCTTAACTGTGATTTACACAGAGGTCACACTTCCTTTATTGAGACTGACACAGAGGTCACACCACTTTTCTTACATAAACAGGAACGTATTTCAGGGGTTTTTATATATATATATATATATATATATATATATATATATATATATATATATATATATATATATATATATATATATATATATAATGTGTGTGTGTGTGTGTGTGTATGGAAAATCCATCTGAAACTGAGTTCACGTGCAATAGATTTTTCTTCAGCGACAGATCCGGCATCACAGGTGATGAATGGCCCAGATAAGCACAGATTTGATCGCACAGATGCTTCTCTCCTGCAGGTCTAATCATCCATACGAAGTGGCCGAGGTCATTAGCTTGCCCATTGATCAGGGTAACCCTCCCTACCTGAAGTGGATTGGAGATATTGTGCCTGAATAAAAGAGCAAGATCACAGACAAAGACTAACACAGCAGTTCTCCGAAAGACTGGGAGAAATCAGAAGTTATTCTTCTGAAGAGGTGTCAATCAATTATTTTTTTCACATGTAAAAATATCTACACTAATTATCTAATATGTAACAGCAAATAATTTCAGCTTCACTTGAATAAAATTGTTTTCAAATCCCACTTTTATATTTTATGTATAATGTATAGAGGGTTTCAGCCAGTCTGAAGGAAATGACAATCTCTTTGTGTCCGGTTGATGAATGGAGGGTGGATGAGATGAGCAGTAAGGAACACTTGTAGCATGTTGAAACTAATCAGCGTACCCCGTTTCAGTCCCAATAAAGAGTAGAGAGACAACATGTAAAAGTAAATCGAGAAGCTCTGCCTGGTGAACTGGAGCCGGACCAGGCCAAGGAGGAGTGTTTCTCGATACCTGCGTCCTTGATGTCAATTTTTTTTAATTATTAAATTTTTTTAAATCCTAAAATTTTGAAAGCTTCATATTAAACTCATATGTCATAGAATTTACATAAGTAATTAAAAATGTATACATTATAATTAATTATAATAATATTTTTTTAAAAAGAAATTTGGAACATTGTATATACAGGTACATCTCAGTAAATTCGAATGTCATGGAAAAGTTCTTTTAAGGCAGGACACCCCCTGGATGAAATGCCAACCCATGGCAGGGCACGCACAACACACACAATCACAAGGTGATTTTCCAAGGTGCCAATCAACCTTCCTTGCATGTTTTTGGACTGGGGTAACCGGAGAACCCGGAGGAAAAAAAACCCCTGAGGCACGGGGAGAACTTGCATGGCGGAGGCGGGAATCGAACCCAGACCCTGGAGGTGTGAGGCAAACATGCTAACCACTAATCCACCATGCCCCTCTCTTATCTATTTATCTATTTATTTATAAACAGCAGAAATTTAATCACACTTGGGATTTACATCTGAATTTCACATTAGACAATGTGTAGAATGGGGAAGTGGTAGCTTAGTGGTTAAGTCAATGATCTTTGGATCCGAAGGTCGATGAGTTCAAATCCCAGCGACCCTCCTAATAAAAGGCCCCTTAACCCCCCAGGCTGTTATGTTGAAAAGATAAAAAGTTAAGCTGCTTTGGAGAAGGGTGTCTGCCAAATACCAAAAATGTCTTTGAAATGTTACATTTTTCCTTCACTCCAGTTAAGAGTCTTAAAGCTGTACAAGAATATCTGTATCCCTTTGCACAAAGTCAAACCCATGTAGATATCATTTACAGTGGTTAAAGTGGTGATGTTGACTAGTTTGCTATAGAGCTCTGACCTCAACCCAATCTCCACAAGCACACTCCATAATCTAGTGCAAGCTTCCCAAAAGTGTGGAGGTTATTATAACAGCAAATGTGTTCAAAAAGCACATATGAATCTTATGAAGTGTTCACAAACATATGTATGTATGTATGTATATGTATGTATAATATTGGCCCAAGTACAGTCTAAAGACAAGTATAAAGATTAGTTTTCTGGGTTCCCTTGCTCCAATTCCACTATGACCCTGACCCAAATCTATAAATACACCCACGTAATTGAATGTTTTTTTAATTACATTTTGAATCAAACAAATTCTTGCCAGCCCACTAGCAATACAGGAAATATTACTATTTGAAGCTTTTATATCTCCAGGCAATTAAGCTGCAGTTGCTCTATATTTCTGCAGAGGAAACACTTTGTATAATCCTGGCAGAGCGAGAAGTCTGAATTTTACATGCTGCCACTAGAGTGAGTTGTTCACTCAACCTCTTTTGCATGAATAAACCGGCACTGACTGAGACAGTCGTGGGTGATAAGGATTAATGTATAAAGCAGAACGATTGTAGTTGAAGAATTGTGTGTGTGTGTGTGTATTATATATATATATATATATATATATATATATATATATATATATATATATATATATATATATATATATATATATATATATATATACAGACTCAGCCAAAAACAAAATCTATACACACTTTGGGAGAAGAAAAACTTTTTAAATGCTAAATGTATTAATATGTCATGAGCTTAATATATAACCTTTGGGATCTATAAGTAGAAGAAGTGGTGACCATTAGCTTCCATTCCACCAGAGAGTTCTGTCACTCTGTATCTGACATACATCATCAGAAAATGTTCAGTATTATCACGTCACTTCTTATTCAGGTCATTATTCGGATTCACTTTGTATTCTATATTCTCTTCACCTTCATATTTCTTTCTTTCTCACCAAACACTATCTGTATGTGACTTTGAATGTGGAAATCACTTTATTTTAATATGTCACTAATGTTCACAATCCTTTTATACTGGATTACATCTTGTTTTTATTTTTATTTTTGAGGCCTATAATTTAATTTCATTGCACCCCATACACGGACAAATAAGGACTTTTATTCTTTATGTATGAAAATCCACTTGAGCATCACAATTACAGAAGTGTGGTGAAGGTTGTGTTGCATTAAGAAGGTCGGGTGTCATAATGTACACAATAAAATCAACAGATGAACAAGGAATACCTGAAAATCACAGTAAAATTAAAATAGTGGTTAGCACGTTCGCCTCACACCACCAGGGTCCGGGTTCGATTCCCGTCTCGGGCATGTGTGTGTGGAGTTTGCATGTTCTCCCCGTGCCTCAGGGGGTTTTTCTCCGGGTTCTTTTCTTCCTCCCCCGGTCCAAAAACATGCACGGTAGGTTGATTGGCACCTTGGAAAATTGTCCCTAGTGTATGAATGTGAGTGTGTGTGTCCTGTGATGGATTGACATTCCATCCAGGGTGTATCCTGCATTAATGCCCATAGACGCCTGAGATAGGCTCCCATGACCCAAGGGAAGATCGGATAAAGCGGTAGAAGATGAATGAATGAATGAATTATTACAGAATATTTACTTTTTAACTTGTAGGATACAAAACGCAGCGTAAAAAACATCTCTGATTCTTTTATCCTATACAATTTCGAATTGAAGCAGCACGCAGTAAAAAGATTTGTATTGGCCTCTGTGGATTCTAAATCTCATATTCCTGCTGGATTATAGTCCAAAATCTTTACTTTTGTAGCTGCCCACACAATTAATTCTTCACACTTATAATTAAAGGCTTCGGACTGGTGCAGAAGGAAAGCGTTTGCCCTTTTGTCGGGAAAACTGTGAGTTTTCGAAGCCTGAGAATTCTACAGCCATCTGCAGCAGGGAGTCGAGTCGAAAACTAAATTAGCTGTGTTTTATGGGTGGGAGGGATAGCACACTCTCCCTCCACAGTCAATCATATAAATAAGAAGCAGTTGTCGGTAACGGTCGATGTATGTGGAAGAGGGTAGATAGCGCTAACAATCTAATCGAATTGTTAGACTGCACTTGAACAGCAAATTGGTTAGCTTAATTAAGACTTCTAATATCTGTGAGTAAGCATTCATCCTCTCTGGTTAGTATCTACACACTGTATATTCAGTTCAGTTCAATAACGCTTCAAACCCTCTTTATACACAAAGAGGTTATAGAATGTATATGTAATCCATAAGAAATATCTAGTCCCCATTTTTGGAGTTTGGAGGCTACTTGTGTTGATTTGTACTCATTCAGCCATAGAGGCATTGATAAAGTCAAGTGCTAGGGTAGGGAAAGGTAGGCCTGCGTTATAATTAGCATTCCAGTTCATCACAAAGGTTTTTAGTATGCTCTATAGCAGGCCACTTCAATCCATGTGAACCTGGCGGTGACTTTATGCACAAGGTCGCCTTAAATGCTACCGATTCCAAAGATATCTTATACAACTGAACCACATATAGCTGAAAAAAAAAAAATCAGGCATTGATACGTACTACCTTTGTTCATATAATGTAGTATGTGGTAGAGTTGTGAGTAATGTGGTCAATTAGGACATAAAACAATGCCACAATAACATGACATTTCAAAAATGGTCTTCACACCATACATTAGGATGTATACACGTCTATTATTCATATTGACCAGTAGATTCCATTTAACCTTGACGAAATATGTTTTATTATGTCAAAAGAAAATATTTCAAATATTAATTCCAGTATAAATGCTGGACATTGATATCCTAGAAAAATGCGATCATTATAGATGTTTATTATGTTTTATTTTGATAATAATACTTGGTACATATTTTACCAGGGTATTGAACCCATGTAGTTCATTACGGAACTTAAGTAGATTTTTGTGGTGTCAGTAGCCCGCTATTTATTCATTCACAGTTATATGTATATTAATAGTATATACACTATATACATTTTATACATATTATACATTGTATATGCATATACATATATATTGAGGGCACAGTGGCTTAGCGGTTAGCACGTTCGTCTCACACTGCCAAGGTCCGGGTTCGATTCCCGTTTCGGCCATGTGTGTGTGGAGTTTGCATGTTCTCCCCGTGCCTCAGGGTTTTTTTTCTCTGGGTTCTCTGGTTTCCTCCTGGTCCCAAAACATGCACGGTAGGCTGATTGGCACCTTGGAAAATTGTCCCTAGTGTATGAATGTGTTTGTGAATGTGAGTGTGTGTGCCCTGTGATGGGTTGGCATTCCATCCAGGGTGTATCCTGCCTTAATGCCCATAGACACCTGAGATTGGCACAGGCTCCGCGTGACCTGAGGGAAGATCTGATATAGTGGTAGAAGATGAAGGAAGGAATATATTATACACACACACACACACACACACACACACACATACACTTCACTATATATTTGACATTTGATATTTGATTTCATTTATTATATTTGTACTTCTTACATTTTCAATACCATGCTTATTACTCCAGTTTTTTTTTATTTATTTAAAACTAATTGGTGAAATGTCAATATTTTCCTTCTCATTGTGTACAGAATATCAGAATATATCAGTTCTCAGAATATCAACTGATTTATTGTTATTGAGTGGCTTTTTCAACCTATTATCGGTTTATCGTACCTATCATGCACCACAGATATAGCCTGATCATCATCATCATCTTTTCATCTTTTTCTCATCGTTTTATATGGTGGAACAACATTTTCAAATGGGTTTGTAGTAATCCATACATTTGATGTGAGGTTGAGTTACCAGGGTGACACAAAAACAAGTAGTAGTAATGGTTACTTTTTACTCAAGTACATGTCAGAGCCCAAACTACTTTCTTGAAACGTCTCTTAAAACATTAATATCTGTATTTTTTGTACTTTTACCACCTCTGATCATGGAACGTTAAAGAGTAGATGTGTTATTGATAAAGTTTATCCATTAATCTGAAAAGATTTGTGTTTACTTTTCTTAATTCCATACACTACTAATTTAATACACTAGGGACAATTTTTCCAAGGTGTACCAATCAACCTACTGTGCATGTTTTTGGGGAAACCAGAAGAACCCGGAGAAAAACCCCCCTGAGGCATGGGGAGAACATGCACAAACTCCACACACACATGGCGGAGACAGGAATCGAATCTCCAACTCTGGAGGTGTGAAGCGAACGTGCTAACCACTAAGCCGCCATGCACTTAATGCTACACATGTATAAATATTTAGTGCTGAGCAGATCTCAGCAATGTACAGCCTTGACCAGGTGACTTCAGATTATTTCATATTCAGCTCCACTGACTTTCCATTATCTACCTCACTGAGCCCGCTGCGTTCTTCAATGCTGAACTGGACAATTTCTCATAGACCAGATTAGAGAATATGTTGGAAGCATGATGCAGGTAATTGAGAACAGAATTACGAATATTATGACACTCACAGAACAGTCATCTTGATTTGTGTGATTGTGTGTGTGTGTGTGTGTGTGTGTGTATATATATATATATATATATATATATATATATATATATATATATATATATAACCAGATGAAGTATTTCTTATACAGATAATCATAAAACACTTCCTTTTGGGATGCATTAAAAAGCTTTTCCCTTAAAGAAAAACACTATTACACCCAGCGTTGCCTGATGCAGCATGCAGGAATAGTAGCACATCTGTTTCCTGTCCCTTTAAATGTCACGCTAATGCCCTGGATGCTTTTTGCGCACAAATTCAATGTGCATTAAGTCTGTTTTAGACTCTCATACGTCATTTTTTTGACGAGTCGAGACATTTGTAGAAGCTGTTGAAATACTGTGCTGGTTAAGTGGTGCTCTTTTTTACGCCATTAATTCTCACACAAACATTAGCACGCGATCGGCTAGTCATTTAAACGAAGAACAGTATTATTCTACAGTCAACTAATCATGAAGTCATTTATTTGTCAGTCATGTAATTATCTGGGCCACATGACATCATGTTAGAGGTTTGAAAAAAAAAACAATTCACCCTCGAACCACTTTATTCTCGTTATAGTATATAGGCCATCTGATTTTCCGTCGCTTCAAACGCATTAAAGAGAGATTCGTTTTTTTTTTCTTTGTTTGTTGTCTTACACAAAAGCAGAATGCTAACGCATTCCAGAATTGAGTGGCTTTAGGACCTCGAAAAACCATCAATCTCACCTGACCTGTAGCGTAATATTTCCAGTACCGCCTGACACGGCGCTTCGATTTCCTTCCTCACGGGTCAGCCGCAATTTCGAAATGTTCCTGACAGAGAACCGCGCGCACCCCTCATGCTAATGAATCAAAGAGACACAGGTGAGACGCTGCTGATTCCTCGGAGACTCTTAGATAGATTTCTTTTATTGAGTTTTGAGAGACAATTTGGAACGATAGCCGCGGATCTCTAATTCCCTGTAGTCCAGTTTGCGGAACGCGAATTCATCTCGGCGTTGCGAGGGTGTCAATGGAGTATTGCCGTTAATTAAGTTAGAGCTGGTTTTAATCAATGTCCAATAAAGGCATATAATTGAATAGCATTGATTTATTACCCGTCGTCGTCAAACCGTTTCTTTTCGTTTATTCTTTATTTGTTTTGTTTTATCGCTTTTTTTTATCCCTCCCCTTCAAATTTACTACCCAATTTAATCACTTGCCGATTCACATCCACCCGCCAAATCTTCTCTGTCGTTCTATGTCGAACCGGGGGTTGAAGTACTTCCCCCTGAGCCGGCCAGACGAATCTATTCGATTTTGCTGCTCATGCTGTGTCACTCGCTCAGTCGCAAGAGTGTCTTCTTTCACATACATAAGCTCACGGATGATGAGTGTGTGCCATCCTGCCCGTCCGGAAAGCACAAGCAATTTTCCTACCTTGGCCCCTGGATGCCATGGATAGCTTTGGGAGATTGCATTTTCAGTTCCCGATGATACCGCATACATTATTATTATTATTATTTTTTACCAATCGGAAGCAATTTATTCTTAACGATTTACAACACAAGCATCAAGTTATTGATACAAACAACAAAAAAACAACAAAAAAAAATCAATGTCAAATAATCACACATGCTCCCACTTGTTCATGAAGCCATCCCTTTGACCTTTGTAGTGGTGGGTGTTGAGGGCACTTTTTTTTTTAAAAGATGTAATTTACCCAGAGCTGTTTTTAGCCATTTTATTTCTAACCCCCACTCCACTGGCAACACAATGCTCCAGTTCTATACTAGACAAATCATTCCATTAAAAAAGGTTAAACGTGTTCAATAATCATTGCAAAATGACCCTGATTCAAGTTAACGCTGTGTATTAAGGGGTTAAATCATTTAAATGGGCAACAGAGGGAGCAGGGGGCGCACTATTTTGCCTATTCCTAGAAACGGCGCTAATTAAAGCTGTTCTGGTGGATCCCAGTGATACAGAGTGTGTGTTAAGGTATACATTCATTCATTCATTCATTCATCTTCTACCGCTTTATCCGATCTTTCTTCCCTCGCGGGGAGCCTGTGTCTATCTCAGGTGTCTATGGGCATTAAGGCAGGATACACTCTGGATGGATGGAATGCCAACCCATCGCAGGGCACACACACACACACACACACACATTCATACTCTAGGGACAATTTTCCAAGGTGCCAATCAACCTACCGTGCATGTTTTTGGACATGGGAGGAAATCAGAGAAAAAACCCCTGATGCACGGCGAGAACATGCAAACTCCACACACACATGGCCGAGACGGGACTCGAACCCGGGCCCTGGCGGTGTGAGGCGAACGTTCTAACCACTAAGCCACCGTGCCCTTAAGGTATACATTTAAAAAAAAAAAAGCTATTTTTCAATTATTCCACCATTTCAACATATGGTGCATTTCATATTATATTTCTTACGGATCTAAAAGTACTTCAACAGTTGATGCCGGTTGTGAATATTTATTAAGAAAAAAACAAACAAATGCTGCACAGACAAGACACAATATATATATATATATATATATAGATATATATATATAGATATATATATATATATATATATATATATATATATATATATATATATATATATATATATATATATATATATATATATATAAAGAGCAGAGCACCGGAGCAGGGCATTATTTCCAGCTTGCAATCTCTTCTTATAAACGTATTACGGATCGATGTTTCACCAGCATTGTTGGGATATCAACATATACCATAACATCGATAACATTCATTACAGTATGCCTGTACACTATAATATAACAATATACTCAAATACAGAACAGTAATACGAGTGAAATGGGGGAAGGAAGAAATGGTCTGTCCTTATAATAACCTGTTTGCATAAGCAAATACACCATTCTTTTCTTATGGCATCATAATAAACCTGCCTGGGGGTGTGTAGATACAATGGATTTCAACAATCCATTGTAAGATGTTCATATGTATATGTAGCCTAGTGCATAACAGAGCCAGATTAGACATATACAGTAGATATAAGAGGTGTTCAAGTCAAACCAGGATTTTTAAATATAATAATAATAATAATAAATAATAATATAATAATAATAATAATAATAATAATAATAATAATAATGTAGCTGTAAGAAGCAAAACAAACTTGATAGAAACCCCCCCCATTGGCTATTGCAGTTCTATTGCGTACCTTTGCCACTATACAAATCGCTATACAAAGAAAAAGTGAAATGATTTTTTTGTTCGTTTAGAGCCGATAATTGACATAAATACACAATATTTTGGATTTGACCAAGGAATCAGGAGATACAGGGATGTGCCAAGTGTCATGAAGATATCTCAATGCGTTCAGGAGTTATAGCCATTTTGTGTCAATGTGGTCCCGCCTACATTTAAGTGAGCGGTTATACCGGTGAGTCGAAAGTTCTGTTTGTTTTTTTTTGATAATTATGGATAAGCTATGTCTGAATGATCACTTTTAGGGCGGAATAATAATAATAAAAAAAAACACTACAAAAACAATAGCATTTCAGCATTCTTAGCATTCCTTAATTAGGATCCCAAGAGCGGCAGCTTTAACTAATGCATTAACTATTACTGTTGTCTGTTGATTAATGGTCTGTGGTTATGTGCACTATCAGTAAAAGGACACTCTAGCCACTTGATTCTGTGATGCTAGCATACATTTTTAGACCTGTAAAATTAAAAATGACCTGAACACCCCTTGTACATTTCTCTAGAGCAAAAAAAAATAAAAAAAATAGACAAATAAAAACAACCACAAGTTTTCAAAGGGAACTCCAGAGGTAAGACATTAAGACTGCTTTGAGAAGAATTAGACGGAACAGGGGTAGTAAAGACAGAAATGGACCGACTTGTTTTTCTTTTCTTTTCTTTTAACAATTGGTCAGTTCTAACAGCTTTCTGAAAGGTTCTGAAAAGAAAGGTTCTCCACTCGCCCCCCCCTTCATACGTTTCTGAAAAAAATGGACATTTCAAAAGATGTTTACACACATAAGACACTTGCTGTTCATGAATTCTGAAACCCCAAATTTTTAACTCTGCTGGATATAAAAATGTTGTTTTTTAATATGTATATTTTTTACAAATAACTTATTTCCAGAACAGTCTCTCCCGATTCCTCAGTCACCGGTTTGAAGTTTCCCCTTTGAGCTCCGTTCAAATTGATTTCATTTCCAATAGTTGGACTGATGTAGTCCCCCTTTTCATCAGATTTGTTCCCATTGCTTGGACCTTCTTCCTTGGAGTCAACAATGATCCTAGTGCTCCCCCGGTGCCTACTTCTGCAGCCGTTATTTACAGACCTGCATATTTCTGTCATCTTTGGGGCATTCTCCATGTAATCGACGTCCTGAACTTCCTCTTCTTCTTCCTCACTATTTTGCTGGATTTGTTTGCAGGATTCTTTCAGGCAGTCCGTCAGCTCAAGGTCCCTTTTCAATTCCTCCAGGGGCAAAGTGTGGTTTCCGACAGTACCCTGTTGTAGGTCCTGGTTTTCGACACGCCTGGTCGAACGGCACAGGGCCTTTCGGAAGCCTCTCTTGAAGTTGTCGGAGAGGAATCCGTACAGAATGGGGTTGGCGCAGCTGTTGGCGTAGGAAAGGACCACGACGAAGTAATATAGGCCGCGGAACTCTCCTGGAAGCAGCACGAGCAGATTGACAATGTTTAATATGTAGAACGGCAGCCAGCAGAAGACGAAGACAGCGACCACGATCACCACCATCCGCGTGATTTTCCGCTCCGATTTCCGCCGCCGAATGGAGGTGGCTCGGACCCTGCGCCCAGAGCTGCGGACCTTGATGACAATCAGCAGGTAGCACATGCAGATGACTAGCAGAGGACCAAAGAAACCCACAGTCGCTGTGTACACAATAAACGCGGCTTTCCAGACTTCCGCGGGTTCGGGCCATACTATGCTACAGTTCCCGTCGTCTTGTAATACGTCAGCGTAAACCACAACTGGAAGGACAACTACAAAGGAAACGGCCCATACTGTCGCATTGACTGCTTTGGCCACTTGAGGTTGGCGCCACCTGGAAGACCGGAGAGGATGCACTACTGCCAAGTAGCGGTCGATACTCATTACGGTCAGGCAGAAGATGCTGGTGAACTGGTTGATGGCGTCCACGGTCATAACCAGGCGGCACATCAAGGACCCAAACGGCCAAGACAGAAGGGCATTCTGGACAGCCAGGAAGGGAAGGCCGAGCATGAAAAGCTCGTCTGCTATAGCTAGGTTCAGGATGTAGATATTAGTAACAGACTGGGTCTGAGAGTAGCGCAAGACGATGTGAATGACCAACGTGTTGCCCCCTAAACCGACCACGCAGACTATTATATAGATAAGAGGGATGAGGATTCCAGCGACACTTGGCATGAAACCGGCGTCGTAGGTCTCCGTCCAGTTCTGCAGAGACCCATTAAGGAGGGTGGAATCATTTGGAAACGGCGGTGAAACAGCAAATCCCAAATTGCTTGAAAGAACGGAATGGTTGCCCAATGGTTTTACGAGTCCTGGTGCGGGGTTCCGATCTGGCGTCTCCATCTTTCCAGTAAAGTGAAGCATGTCAGAAACTCTGCATGTTACCTGTAAATATATAAAGAAATAAAAAATACATTTCTCTTTTTGCAGCACTATTTATCAGGATAAATATCATTGCTCATTAGCTTTAATAGTAAGCAGAGCCTCAAAACAGCAGGGGATTCATGATGGGGGAAATGTTTTGTGACCGACTTCTCGCCGGCGCACAAACTGTGTACTTAAACCATGTCCGTTCATTACTCCGACAGGCGCGAAGCATGTATAAGGCTGCAGCAAACGGCAGCAAATCATGCTTGAGAATATTACAAAAGAGCCCGGCCCCTGACAGTGCAGGAAATGAGCGAGAGAGATAAATAATGGCGTGTGATGAGCCTCGACAGGCCCACAACAGCTGCATTCATGTTGTTAGCTACCTCTTATGACGCTGGCGCCCACGCTTTGCACCTTTTCCCCTCGCCATCATGCTAATGCTGGCTAATTGGCTTTTTATTAGAGAAATGTAGAGGAAGAGGCTGACATGGCCGCTGCGTGGCATAACACACGGGCAGTCCTATTAGCAGCAGGGAAGGAAAACAAGCACATATATATACACCTGACAGTATGGAAATTGACAGCAAGCTATGTTGTGAATGGGTTTTGTATAGAAAGCTGATATGTGCACTATACAGAAAGTGAATGGCAGTTATTTTGCAGATATCGCAATCATTCTGTACATTGTATACATACACGTTGACAGCAATTATTAGAGAAAATACATGCTAAAAACAACACAAACTCTCTCTCTCTCTCTCTCTCTCTCTCTATATATATATATATATATATATATATATATATATATATAAAAACCTGGATATGTGAATAAATAAATAAATGAATAAGTCCCTTTTATATTTGTTTTATATATAGTATATAGTGCAACAACATATTATTTTTTAATTTTAGATTTAGTCATTAGATTTTCTGACCTGAATCTTAAATTTTATGGGGATTAATAAGTATTACTATTATTGAATACGTTTTTTCAAGCATGTTCTCCCTTTTTTGGCTGTTCCCCATTAGGGGTTCCTACAGCAGCTCATCCTTTTTTTTTTAGTGATTCACATATTAGTTTTGCCAGATGCCCTTCCTATCGTAGCCTGCCACATTTATCTGGGCTTGGAACCAGCACAAGGAATGCACTGGCTTGTGCAAACCTAATGGCTGGGGCAGACACCCTTATCCAGAGCGACTTACAGGTTAAAAGCCTTGCTCAAGGGCACTTGAGCTACTAGGGACAGCGTGATGGTGCTACGACCTTGTGTCCAGAGTCCAATGCCTTGACCAGTGAGCTACCACCTCCATATTTTCTCAAGCATAATATTTTAATTATAACGTTTGTTATTTAGACAGAAAAACCGACATCATAAACTGCGATTTTAATGATAAAATCTGGATATGTGAATAAATAACCAAATGAATTAACAAAATCAGATTAAAAAAGGAGTAATTACTGGGAAAAAGTGATTTATTATTGTTATATCAGGAATGTACTAGCTGACACATTTACTTCTCCCATAAATGCTAATCAAATGTCTGGCATGATATTTACACTACAGCATATCTTTGTGTACAGTGGCGTTCTCATTTTAGAACATGTTTAGATCAAGCGAAGAGGGAAATTCATGCATCCTCTGACATCTAAATATTGTGCCTCCAACTTTGTAGTAACAGTTTGAGAACGATCCCCCGTGTCCCAATACTTTGGTCCATGTAGTGAAGTTTTATCCGTTTATTGTTACATTTTATTTAATAACTGGTTTGACCTGTTCTTGATTTCCAGTTCCGCTCGGTCACAGGAAGTTAAATAACAGCTTACAGATATAATGCATTATTCATCCCACACTTAGCACCGGCTAGTTTTTTTTGTGCGTCCTGCCATTTCATGCCGATGTGGCCTCTGAGACTCAGTGAAATGCAAATGAAGCAGGTTAACAATGTAATTATTTTTTCCCCTGCGGCAGGAAGAACTCGGCTGGAAGGTGAGCTTTCCGACTGTGAAAGCAATAAAGCTGAGAAAGCTGTTACAATGAAACACTGTCAAAAGTGGGACTGAATGTGATAGAAAGACAAATTGAATATGTAGAGGAATGGAGTCTGTTTTTTTTTTTGCAGCTTGATGGGAAACAGAGGATTAAAAAATACGAGCTGCTGCTGATGTGGATAAATTGATAAAAAATGGATTTGAAACCAGGATGACAGCAAAGTCCCCCCCCCCACACACACAGTCATAATTGTAACTGTTTTCAATTTTTTTTAATTAGACACATTTGCCAGATTTGACATTGTGGGGACACATTGTGGGGATATAAAAGAAAAAACAGTCCACATACTAAAAATATTGGCTTGTTCAAAGCCAACCAGAAAAAAACATTTAACAATATACATATTTTTTAAATCTTGGGAACTGGTGTAGCTAAATAAAGTTAAACTATATATATATATATATATATATATTAACTATCATTAATACACCCCTCCCCCCCTTATAGGGTCTAACTATTTGTCCCTATAAATTAAGACTGACACATATTTCTGTCCTTGTGTTTACATTCAGTACTCACCCATATATGACACATCTACACATCACACACACACACACACACACACACACACACACACACACACACATACACACAAAAAGGTAAATGGTAATTCAGTTCAAATCCCAGCACCACCATCTGTCTCTACTGGGCCCCTGAGTGAGCCCCGTAACCCTCAAATATCCAATTGTATAAAAATTTGAGCTAATTGCCATAGAATGAGCAAAATGGCATAATTGTAAAACGATTCTATTTGTTTGCTGAAAAGCCGACTACAAAAGTCTCATTTCGAATAGTAAAATAAAATAAAATCTGGTTGACATCTGGTTTTTCAAAAGAGATCCAAACAGAATATACACCCAATAACCATGATTGGAATAGGTTACGACACAGTCTCTCAGACTCTCCTCTTTCTCTTCACAGCTCTCCTCTTTGCCCTGTATAATATGACTTAATGGTCTCATGTATACAGCTTTTTATTTCCGATTCGGAGAATAAAAAAAAAACAAAAAAACACAGCACTTCAAGCTAACGACCGAAGTCACGACGACAAAGAATTTCAACGGAACCTGTTCCTCCATGTCTGTGTATAGCACTTGACTTTAATTGGGACACTTTTATCGGATCTTCGCGAGGTATCGCATTTTATTCACGTACGGAGCTTCTCCAGGACTCAACACAACACACAACAGGAAGAACCGGAAACTGATCGCTAAGTCGGAGAAAGACGCGAGTCGGAAGGATCCGGAAGAAATGAAACGGATAAATAAATAAATAAATAAATAGATAGATAGATAGATAGATAAATAAAATGAGTAAAATAAATAAATAATTCTCAAATAATAGAGAGCAATGTCAGCAGAGAGAAAAAAGGTCACAGCTGTAATCAAAGCGGTGAATAAAATGCTCTGAATGCTTATGTAAATTGGATGTTTCAATTTTTTCACCCTGCCTTTATAGGCAATGGAGTGGTTCAAATTCATATAATCAGATAAACAGTTGGATGAAGTAAAAAAAAAAATTAAATAATAATCCCAATGAAAATGACATATTTCCATTTACACCAGATAGCTACATTATATGGACAAAGATACTGGGACACCTGATTTTTCCATAGAATTAACCCCCCCACCCCAAAACAAAATATGGTGTGTTCGTTTGTTGTGGGTGGGGATACTGGCGGTGTGAGGCGAACGTGCTAACCACTAAGCCACCGTGCCCCTACTATAGACTTCTTTTCAGTAATTTAAAATATGCACACTAGATATTTAACACCGTTGTCACCTCACACTTTACTCCTGTTCTTATATTACTTACATGTCAACCTCAAATTGATGTAAACGTTCTGCCCCACTAGCTTCTTCCTCCCTGACAGCAGAAGAAAAGAAAGAAAATCCTTCTATGAAAAGAAGATTGAGGAAATCTGCTTGACCTTCACTCCCCCCCCAGACGCCACTGTCACCCGCCACTGAGGAATGCCATACCATCTTAGCAGACTTCTTAATAGTCACTGACGATGAGTTGATGAAAACCATCCAGTCTTGCAACCCCACCACCTGTCCACTAGATCCAATACCCTCATCCATGCTCCAGATTATCTCACATGATCTCCTGCCGTTCATCTCCACAATAATCAACGGGTCCCTAACTTCTGGATGTGTACCGGCTTCCTTCAAGCAAGCAAGGGTCACTCCCATCTTAAAGAAACCTGCTCTGGACCGATCAGATATCAACAACTACAGACCGGTATCTCTTCTCTCTTTCCTCTCTAAAACTCTAGAACGTACTGTCTTTAACCAACTGTCTGCCTATCTCTCTCAGAACAACCTTCTAGATCCCAACCAATCTGGCTTCAAAGCAGCACATTCCACAGAGACTGCTCTCCTGGCAGTCAGGGAAAAGCTTCATGCTGCCAGATCATGCTGTCCTCCGTCCTCATCCTGCTCCATCTCTCAGCAGCTTTTGATACAGTGAACCACAAGACCCTGTTAGCTACCCTCAGGAGTCTCGGTATCTCTGGAGCTGCATGGAATTGGTTTTCCTCATACCTGGAAGGTCGATCATTTCAGGTATCATGGAGAGGATCGACATCTGCTCCACGCAGCCTCACCACTGGTGTACCACAAGGCTCAGTACTTGGTCCTCTTCTTTTCTCACTCTATCGGACTCACTCTCTCGGTAAAGTCATCTTCTCTCATGGATTTGACTACCACTGCTATGCTGATGACACTCAACTCATCATTCTCCTTCCCTCCATCAGATAAAACAGGTGTCTGCTAGAATATCAGCCTGTCTATCTGACATCGCTTCGTGAGCGTTCATCAGCTGAAACTCAACCCGAAGAAAACGGAAACTGCTGGTGATCCCATGTGATTCATCTCCTGGTCAGGATCTCAGCATAACTCTCCATAACTCCCTACTTTACTTTCTCCCTCCACCACTGCTCGTAATCTCGGGGTAACTATAGACAATCAGTTATCTTTCTCTTCCCATATTTCTAACGTTTCTCGCTCTTGTCGTCACCTTCTCTACAACATCAGAAGGATTCGACCGTTTTTATCCACACAGGCTGCTCAGGTCCTGGTTTAGTCTCTCGTCATCTCGAGACTGGACTACTGTAACTCTCTGCTGGCAGGTTCTACCTCAGAACGCTATTCGTCCACTGCAAATGATTCAAAATGCAGCTGCGCGACTCGTGTTCAACCTGCCTAAATTCTCTCGCACCACCCCACTGCTGCGCTCGCTCCACTGGCTTCCTGTAGCTGCACGCATCAGATTCAAAACACTGATGCTCGCCTACAAAGCCAAAAATGGATCTGCACCATCTTACCTCCGCAACCTCATCACCTCCCGTACTGCACCTCGCTGCCTGAGAGCGTCCAGCACTGCTCGCCTGGTTCCACCGTCTCTCAGGGTAAAAGGTAAGAACAGCTCAAGGCTCTTCTCTGTTCTGGCACCGATGTGGTGGAACGAACTTCCACTGGAGGTTCGAACAACGGAGACACTGTCTACATTCAAACGCCGACTGAAGACCTACCTCTTCCAACAACACCCATCCTAACATTCCTTTTATTCTCTTTTACCTCACTGTCCAGAAATCCATTACAAAAAAAAAAAGGCAACTGTGTACTTGAGTTTGTATTAACCTTTCTTGAATAAATCTTATCCTTAGATCGAGACCTAAAGCACTTCCTGTACGTCGCCCTGGATAAGGGCGTCTGCTAAATACCGCAAATGTAATGTAAAATGTACTGCACTGTAATTCTGTTATGTTTAATCATTTTGAACTCATTCATTAAATGTAGTAATTAAGTAATAATGTACTCTTTTTTATGTTTAATGTTTTCTCTTGCCCCTTAATATACTATACTATACTATAAGTAGATTTTTTTCCCCAGTATTAGTATTATTCTTTCGGACAACCTTTTTCCTTTCACACTCTATATTTATAACACAAATATCTGTATTTCCTACTTCTTACATGTTTGTTGAAAAGTCGATATTTTTTTCTTCTCACTGCACGGTTTTCGGCCTCTCAATCAATTTCCTGTCATTGATCGTCTTTTTCTGGTTTACCATTTCAAGCTATCACACACTTCAGACATCGGCTAGCTTACGAAGCTAGAGTTAGCAAGGCAGAAGGCAACAAGAAGTGATGTAAACACAAGGAAGAACAGAGACATTCCTGATCACATGATCATCATCATATTTTCTCTGCTTGTGTTCTATATAGTGGATGCTCAAGACTGATACATTCATTAGATAACAACATTTGAAATACATTTGTATTAATATATTTATATGACATGAGGTAAAGTTACCAGCGTGGCAGGTAGTAGTAACGGCTATATATATATAGGGGCACGGTGGCTTAGTGGTTACCACGTTCGCCTCACACCGCCAGAGTCTGAGATCGATTCCCATCTCGGCCATGTGTGTATGGAGTTTGCATGTTCTCCCCGTGCCACAGGGGTCTCCGGGTTCTCCGGTTTCCTCCTGGTCCAAAAACATGCACGGTAGGTTGATTGGCACCTTGGAAAAATTGTCTCTAGTGTATGAATGTGTGTGTGAATGTGAGTGTGAGTGTGTGCCCTGCGATGGGTTGGCATTCCATCCAGGGTGTATCCTGCCTTAATGCCCATAGACGGCTGAGATAGACACAGGCTCCCCATGACCCGAGGGAAGATCAGATATAGCGGTAGAAGATGAATGTCACAAGCCACAATTAGACAGTCAAAGAACTCAACCCCGAGTGATCTCTATATGCATTCTATCCCCCTCTAAACCTCTTTCTCCACTGAAGATGATCAGGTCTTTGTCTTTATCTGGAAAATCAATCACCTGCCTTTCGAGAGACTCTGCTCTTCAGTGCTTTATCACTATGTTCCTTTTCATATTGCTAGACAGAACAGAAGGGTGACGATCTACGGGTATTTGATCCTCAATTACTCAAACTAACCACCACAATGACAAAATAATAATAATTATACATGTGAAAGATTTTTAAAATTTTCTTTACAAGACAATGGTAAATAGTAGTTGTAAATTGTATATACAACATATGGGAAAAGACTATTGTGGACACCTGTATATCTACATTTAGTCCCCATTTGCGCTGATTAATAATCATCACTCTTCTGGGAAGATGTTCCACTACAAACCTACAAATGTGTTGCTAGTAAAGTCTAGATCTGATGCAGGTGTGAGAGTCAACCCTTAAATTCAATTGAAAACTGTTAAATTGGGTTGAGGTCAGGGCTTCATAACAGGAAACCTTCCAGTCCAAGTGATGTATATGATGTCTATGATGTATATCATGCTGGAGCAGGTATGGGATTCCTAGTCTAAAAATCTAGTGTAACTGCATCTAAAGACATTCAGTATATTTTACATTTACAGCATTTAGCAGATGCCCTTACAGCCCTTTACAACTGAGGGTTGCAATTGAGGGTTAAGGGTCTTGCTCAAGGGCCCACTATTTGGTGGTGGTGGTGAGATTTGAACCTGTGATCCTCTGGTCCAGAGTCCAATGCCTAAACCACAGTGCTCCCACTTACCTAGTACAAGTGTGTGCCTCCCAATTTGTGGTAATAAAAAAAAAAACACACAAAAAAAAAAACTCATAGTAATATATACTAACGTTTATGACATTTGGAAGACATGATTATCCAGTGTGGCTTCCTTTTTTTTTTTTTTTTTACATATCAATTATGGGATTAAGGGCCATGATCAGAGGCTCGGACGTGGCTGCTTTGGCATGACCGAGATTTGAACTCATGACCTTCGGATCCAAAGTCCAATACCTCACCCTCAAAGTCACCACCTCCCTAACCTCATTACCTCTAACAACCGCATTTAAAGCAGTTGAGCACTCAGGGTCTTTCTCAAGGGGTCCAGCATGGGCATCTTGGTGGTGCTGGGATGTGATCATTTGGTAAAAAGTCAAAAGGTCAACTCCACAGTAAAAAGTACACCTCAGGCCCCCGAAACATTCATAGATTGCTGATTCATCACAGTTTGATGTTTTCATTCGATACTCACGGGAGAGCAAAATGACTAATCCTGGCACACAGCTTTAACGTTTTATTAATTCTTTATCAAGGGCAGATATTAAAAAAAAACAGCCAGGCAGGTAAATCACGACTCAGTTTATTGACTTTCGCAAAAAAAAAAATATATTTTTGTCTTTGTGTTTAACGTTAACGTGGTGGGAGATTTTGTTCCGCAGTGCTCACTAAAAACTAACAGGAAGATGGAATAAAGTGACACAATCAACACAGGAAAGCTACAGAGCAAATGATGACACTAAATACATGAACATAGAGCATACGCTTATCGACTTTGCTTCTGGAGAAACAAAGGTCTCACCAGAAATCTTTCCTTGCTGGTTCGAACCTTCAGCATAGAAGACGCTATCCTGGTATCACTTATCAAATCCTGCCGTGATTACAATGGAATCCTCTCCTACAATGTGACAAGTCGTGAGAAAATTGCAATCCGCTCTAATTGCAGTCTAAATCCATTTGAAATCTGCCAAGAGATGGAATTAAACTTTTCCTTCCTCTGTGACAATCACTTTCTAAGCGGACTCTGTTTCTCATTCCCTTCGTCTCCGGTTTTCTTCTCTTCCACATTGAACCTCTGTAGTTTATTAGCGTCCCTGGAGTCTTCTCAGTACTCTACTTGACGTCTCCTTGACTCCTGTGTCCTTCAGAATGTAATCAATGTGTGCCATTATCAAGGCCATATCGAATGCCTCGGAAGTGCTTAGGAACCGAGGAACGGAGACTGAGCTTCCTCAGGTGTTCCTGCATCAGGATATTAAGTGTTATGAATTTTTTTCAGTAGAGTCAACCAGTGTAGTATTGTTTTTTTGTTTTGTTTTTTACCTAAAAAAAATTATTTTATTTCGTTAATAATTAAACAACATGTATAGGTACCATGGTTCATTGTCATTTAGGGGTGTACTCACTTTTGTGGCCAGTGTATGGCTGTGTGTTGAGTTATGTTGAGGGGACAGCAAATTTGCACTATTTATATCGTAGCAACGTGTCATTTCTTCAGTGGTAACGCATGAAAAGATATAATAAAATATTTACAAAAATATAAGTTGTGTAAAGGGGCACAATGGCTTAGTGGTTGGCACGTTCCCCTTACACCTCCAGGGTTGGGGGTTCGATTCCAGTCTCCACCACGTGTCTGTGGAGTTTCGGCTCTGTGTGTGTGGAGTTTGCATGTTCTCCCCGTGCCTCAGGGGGGTTTTCTCCGGGTTCTCCGGTTTCCTCCCGGTCCAAAAACATGCACGGTAGGTTGATTGGCACCTTGGAAAGATTGTCCCTAGTGTATGAATGTGTGTGTGTATGTGTGTGTGTGTGTGTGTGTCCTGCGATGGGTTATCTTTCCATCCAGGGTGTGTCCTGCCTTGATACCCCAAGATGCCTGAGATAGGCACAGGCTCCCCGTGACCCGAGGGAAGATCGGTTAAAGCGGTAGAAGATAAATGTATGAATGAAGGAACGAGGGGTGTACTCAATTCTATGCTATACTGTATATATAAAGCGTTCAAATGACAGTAATGTAAATGCAAATGTTAGTGGACTTCCACACATTGTCAAAATTGGTCGAGGTGATTTGTACAAAATGCCACAACGACACAAGAAATCCAAATGACGCTATAAGACACTACAAAAACGAGCTGTGTACTTTAAAAGACTTGTAGAAACCAAACCATTTTGACAAAACAGCCAAATAAAAATGTTCTGCAAATGTTCTTCTATGTTCACAAGTCATTTTATCATTATGATCCATATAATAAACGATCACAAATTTTTTACTGATATATTGGGATTCCTCACTTTTCCAGTGATCCTGTTCTGAAATTGTAATGCCGCTGTTCACCAGTCATAAAACCCACTGTGATAGAACATGAATTGCTGTGGTAATTGTTTTTCCATACACTATCAATAATTTTAGTTTTTCTTATTATTATGGGAGCCTGAAAGGGAAAATAACTTTGTCAAACCATATTTTTTGGCCTCTTTTGTACCTTCTATTATGCCCTATGACATCCAATACAGCTGTGCAGATACAGCTGTAATACTCAATAACCCTTGTCACTGCATTCCTTTAAAAATCTGCTTCGCTTCACGTTGTCATTAATGGGACCCACACCAGAGTCTGCTCTTGTTGCTGGGAGTTATTTGTCCCCCTGATTCACCTTGTGCACACAATAATGTCCCCTACTACACTGATCCTGTGCTCATCAAAAGACTCCTTGCTTACATCGTGTTAATAGCAAACAAACAATTTGCACTCCCGCAAAAAAATTTCTGTCCTGTCCTTTATTTATTTTTATTCACTCGCCACTCGAGTCAGCCTCGCTCATTAGGCAGCTAGATTTAATTCCGGATTTCTCCACAGTCACTTCGTGGCCATCTCCGCCCTGCAGGTTGAACCGACCTGCTATTGACTCGGCTATGGGATCATTTCGAATAATGAGACCCCACAGCACTGACTGGCTCTACTTTGTTAGTGTAGCAGCGATGACCAGAGACATTGCATCAAAATCATTTTTGACCGGACCATAAGACTGGAATGTGCTTTTAGAACATACCATTTCCACATTTAGTCCTGATTTGCAGCTCTGCAGCGATTTGTAGAGACGAAGGAGGTCAGGTTCTGATGTATCTGAGGTGAGGTGTTTATTAGGGATGAATAATAAGAAAAGAATGTTGTCCACTCTGCCCCATGGAGCATCACAGGAACATTGTGATGCTGGAACAGGAATGGGTCTCCTAGTTGAAGTGAAAGGACAGTTTAATTCTACTACATTCAATAAAAATTCCACACAATTGTGTGTCAGTTCATAGAATTTCTGCATCTCTAATGCAACGCACGGGATTTCCTCCCAATGTAAATGTACTGATCAAAACCATACTACAACGTTCAGAAAACAAACAAAAAAAAAAAGAATAAAACACAGACTAGATGTAAAAATAAGGTATTGGCATCTTAAAATTGTAAATATTTTAATCTTGTAAATGCCGTAGCGCTTTAGTATTTGGGAGACACTGGCCACCTGTATTAATGATTTTTAGGGACCTCAGTAGAACTGAGCTTAGGTCCCCCACTAGACACCGTGGTGGTTAGCATGTTCGCCTCTCACCTCCAGTGTCTCAGGGTAACTGATTGTCCAGTCCCCCCCCACCCCCCCTTCACCCCCGGTCCAAAAACATGCACGGTAGGTTTTATTGGCCCTTTGGAAAATTGTCACTAGTGTATAAGTGTGAATGTGAGTGTGTGTACGCCCTGCAATGGGTTGCCATTCCATACAGGGTGTGTCCTGCCTTGATGCACGAAGACACCTGAGATAGACACAGGCTCCTTGCGACCCGAGGGATAGATAGAATAAAAGTGGTAGAAGATGAATGAATGTGTCAAATGAAGTTTGTGTTATCGGTTTTAGCACAAACAGCGTATGGCGATTGTCCCTGTGGTAAACATTTATTTAGAGAAGACGAAATGTTGAATTTATGATCAGAAAGACGGTGACGCGAAATCCTAGCAGCACAAATCTGCCACTACAGGACCCCTGAGTAAAGCCCTTAAACCTCAACTGCTCATTTGTATGACTTGTTGGTTGCTCAAGAAAAGGGCATCTCCCAAATGGCATGAATGTGAGTGTTATATTTAGTAAATAAGGTATAAATTGTTATGTGGTCTTGCAAACCGTAGGACCTGAATGGTTTAAACATCAACGAGAATAGATGGTGTGCAGAAAAAACAACAACTCACCGGCCCGTTAAACACAAGGTGACAGACCCACCACACCATCCTAAACACATATATTATCCCGGACAAAAAAATCTTTGTCACATTTGTGTCACTGGATTCAGCTATGGCTTGCTTACTCGTAACTGATATCCCTTCATGTCTGTCCTCTCACCTGCAGCCGTAATGATACGTGACCTGAGATACAGCTCTAATCTCCGGCAGACACAAAGAGGAAGTACACAATCTTGCCTTTGTTCCTGTTTCCTTTTGGCCTTTTCAGGCTTTTTGCCTGGGACTGTCATGTCGCTATGGCAATGAAGGGTCGGGAGGAGGTAACATCTCTGTTTCAATCCTAAATTGCTGGTGTGTGTGTGTGTGTGTGTGTGTGTGTGTGTTTAGGAAATGATGTGTGAGAATGGAGCCAGTGTGGTGTTATAATGACTGTGATGAATATGGAGCATGTTGGACACATGGATTGGAAAATATTAGAAGGCTTTACAGAATGATTCAACGTTATGCTGCTGTGAAACGGCTGTCAATAGATAAACTTGTTTTATCACTATTAATCACATTTCTCAATGTACCATAAATGAATACTTTTCCCCTTTTTAATACTATAACATAATTGTGTCAGATGTTATAAAGATACAAATTCATTCAAAATCTATCTATTAATTTCTTCTTAATTAATTAACTTATTATTAAATTATATGTCATTTTATAGAGGTTGTTTTCATTGTCATTTGCTTTCCATATAAACTGGTGATAAGTTTAGGTCACATGCAGTAATATATACATATATATATATATATATATATATATATATATATATATATATAATATATATATATTGTGGATAATATGATACTGCACATGATGTGATGCTATAATATTGCACATGGTACTACATTATATTCGAATTATAGTAACATAAATTGTCATTTTTTAAAGATTTTGATAAAGCATTTAAGGGCACAGGGATACAACCAGTCATCATTGTGTCAGCACTTGTAAGAGTAAGTGATCAAGATTTTAAATTTTTACATCGATTTTCTACAGGATAATAATCTAGGAATAATCAAACTGGGGCTGCTGCATTGTCTGGGTTTTGTCCATATCTTGAAAGGATACTATTTGTTTCATGTCTTCCAGTGTGCTTCACCCTGCTGATGGGTGAACGCCATTAAACTAATCATGTGTCTAAAGGCAAAGTCATTTTGGGTTTTTACTGCATTGATGGTGAATACTTATACCATCACAAAAGATACACACATGGGTACACACATCACAAACAACCTATAGATTTGTATAGCAAAGCAAAGTATAGTATAGTATAGTATAGTATAGTATAGTGTCGTATAGAATAGTAATTAAAAAATATGTATGCAAGGATGCAGATTTTCACAGTGTTACAGTGTGTCCACTCATAGTTTTGTACTTGAAAATACTTGCCACACACATCTGGTACACAATAGTTCACACTTAGACATACACAGTATTTATATGAAAACATGGCAAGTATATAAGCTTTGTGAAATATATATACCGTGTTGGGGAGTAACTAGTAAAGACCACCCCCTAAAAAACTCCGAAAATGAGGGATGAAGCTAAAGTAGTATTATATATATATATATATATATATATATATATATATATATATATATATATATAATACTTTAGCTTCATCCCCTGGATCAGAAATGCTGATCCAGGGATGAAGGGGTGAATTTCATCCAGGGATGAAATGCTTCTGATCCAGCATTTCTGCTGGATCAGAAATGAGGGATGAAGCTAAAGTATATATATATATATATATATATATATATATATATATATATATATATATATATATATATATATATAATACTTTAGCTTCATCCCTCATTTCTGATCCAGCAGACTTTCCTCTACGGCAGAGCACCAGCATATAAAACAGTTTGCCAAAGTTGTACAGCCAAACTGCATTTAAAACCCCTGATAGAGATAAATGATCTCTGTGATTGCACGGTTCACCTACGAGCTCTTTGGTTCCTGTTGTGGAGCTCCACTCCACTAATCAAGTCCAACTACAAACCCTGCCCTGCAATTTTCATCTGCAAAGAATTGCTCCAAGGGGCCCGTGTATTCCTATAAAGCCAAACCAATGGATATTCTCTGTTAGGGAAATAAAAAGGCACAGCAGATTGTACATTTTGTCCCATTTAATGCAAAATTAGCTCCTAAGAGGTCGGCGTAATGTTAATGGACAGCAAGTTAATGGCTGAAGTGCTGTTCCGATTGTAATGGGGTGGGGTGGGGGGTTGCCAAATGCAGACGATTAGCACGAAAGAACACACTGAGTGTCATCAACCAGCCCCCCCCCCCCCAAGGGCCTTTGTATGGTTTGAGGAGTTCCGTGCAGCTGGTGTTCGAGTTTGAGCCTCAGCTGTGGTGCTGATGATCTGATTAGTAGCATTCTCTATAGAGGTAAAAAAATACCCCAAAACAAAACAAATAACAAAAAACAGGGTGAACGCAGTGCTGAGAGTAAATGCTTGTGAGGGTAAAGAAACCCCTTATGAGCATTGCAGTGGGACTAAAGTTTCTTTGTTCTACTAAGAAATGTGTGAACTTTGCTCTTGGAGTGTGTTTACACTTAGCTTGTCTTGTGATATTCTTGGAAAAGTCAGCTTGCTTCAACATCTGACAGATAGAGAAAGACAGGCTTCTATCGCCTTTGGGATTAGGAAGGTGGTAGCTCAGTGGTTAAACTGCTTGCCTCTGAACAGGAAGATTGTAGGTTCAAATCCAATCACCACCGAGGTGCCACTATTGGGCCCTGAGCAAGGCCCTTAACCCCTAATTGCTCAGTTGTAAGTCACTTACACCCCAGATAAGGGTGTCTGCCAAATGATGTAAATGGATTGACAATGAAATTGAATGATCTTGGATCCTAGTTTCTAACGTGTTACGGGGATAAGATGTCGGTTATGTGTCATCTTTAGTTATAGTCAAAGAATATTGTAAGAACATTCATTCATTCATTCATTCATCTTGTACCGCTTTATCCGATCGTCCCTCGGGTCACGGGGAGTCTGTGCCTATCTCAAGCGTCTATGGGCATTAAGGCAGGATACACCCTGGATGGAATGCCAACCCATCTCAGGGCACACACACACACTCACACATTCATACACTAGGGACAATTTTCCAAGATGCCAATCAACCTACCGTGCATGTTTTTGGACCGGGGAGGAAACCGGAGAACCCGAAGAAAAAACCGCCGCGGCACAGGGAGAACATGCAAACTCCACACACATGGCCGAGAAGGGAATCGAACCCGGATCCTGGCGGTGTGAGGCGAACGTGCTAAGACTAAGCCACCGTGCCCCTGTGTAAGAACTTGTTAATCAATAAATCACATAAGATTGGATTTATATAAAATTAAATCATATGCAGGTTTTAATCAAAAAAAAAAAAAGAATGTATTTGTATAATAAAACACTATTTTAGTCTGAAGCAAATCTGTCCACACTGTGAAGAAATAGCATGACAGACATTTGGATGAAAGTGTTATTGTAGCATGTGTAGCATATGAGCTATTTGACATATTCATATTATGGCACGGATTACTTAATAGAATCTCTGCATGGGCCTTTGAGAAGACTGCTTGTAACGTTTGGGCTCGCACTACACGCTGAAAGCAATGATAGTTAAACAATACCGAGCTACTGATAAAAAAGGTATATATATACACAAAAGACAGAAAGCCTGTAAGTGGCGGTCTGATGTGACCATGTACATTTTCTTCACCTGGCAACATTTTAAAGTCAAAATTTAAATGGGATTTTTGTTCGCAAATGTGGAAAATGTTGCAACAATAAAATAAATAAATAAATACACAGATAAATAAATAAATAAAACGGATTAAATAATTCAAATGGGAAAAATAAAACAGGAACATATTTTTCCTCTACAAAACACAACATCCTGCAGTTCCTCAATTCTGTTTTTGTTGTCCATGTGTATTGCATTGTAGGTCTGCTTTATCTGTAAAGCAAGTTATTGACTGTTCCTTTGTGTCTTAATAATTGACTTAAAAAAAAACAGGATGGAAATAACATAACATAATATAATATAGCAAAACATAATGCATATAGTTCTTATTATGGAAAAAACTATGATTTCTGCTGACACTAGCGCCTCCATCTGAAAAAGAGAAATAAACATGTACTTACAAATTCTCCATTAAATCGAAAACTGCTTGTACAGTTCGAGTATATGTTCTAGTGTAGAACTGTCAATGCCATTGAAAGCTAATGAACAAACTTTGGCCTTCCTGAATGAAGGATTTGGAGATGAAGTACATTAGAAAAAAAAATGTATACATTTTATTATGTATTTTGAAGTGTAGTTGTGGAGATGTGTGCTCATTTAGGTTTAGGTTATCCCAGTGGTGTTCAATAGGGTTGAGTGCTCTATAACCACTCATACCTATATAAAGAATATCTTAATAGAGTATTCTTTGAGCACATTGCCTGGAACAGGTTTATAATAAGGACTCGTTCAAGTGAAGGAAATATTTTGTCCAGATTTTCGATTCGATCCTATACAATAGGTTTCCTCCTAAAATATGTTAACCGTTTTGGAAAGAAGTAAATATACAGTAGTCAGTTGTCCCAATTATTTTGTCAATATATATAAAAAGAAAAAAACATGGTCAGTTTTTGGTTTCTGTTGCAATCCATAATTCTAATGGGATGTGTAATGTGTGTAGCATGATTTATAATGTGTGCTGTGTAATACGTGGGTTCTACTCGAGATACCTGAGTCACAATAATGTCAAAATAATCAGCTGGGAAATGTCTCAAGGATGAATATTTTATTAATCACACGCTGACTGACTTCGCCCCGTGGCTCTGTGACGCTAAAACAAACTCGGACCAGCAGCCAAGCTGAATATAACAAACCGGCTTTAACAGACGTCAAGAGACGTATCTCTCGGCACCATTAGTTATCCTCGGAATCGCATTTTGATCCTCGAGGCTTTAAAAGAATGCACGAAAAGAAAACTGTGCAAGCAATTTCCCAATAGTGCTGCGGCAGCCCGTTCCTGAAAGGTTCTGGAAGCTGCTGGCTTCTGTCACTCAGGCATAATTGCTTAACATGTAGTGTGTAGTTTGTGTAGGTACTGTAGTGTAGTGTGTTTCTAGGGTGTGTGTGTATAAATGTAGGTGGGTGTGGAAGCAGCATGAGTCTCGGAGGATAGGATGCTGTGTGTCGTGTTCGGGCTCTACTCCAGCCTCATGTCACACAACACTGTGCACTGTGCCAGTATGATGAATGGAGCCTCAGTGCCCACACTGTTCAATGCGTCGTTAAGTTTTCCACTAGATACAAAACAACAAAACAAGAAAGAATGGCAAAAATTGAGCAAGCTGATTTTTTGGGACAAATTTGAGAGTAAATTGCCATAGATGTAGCGTTGCTATTTCAAAAGAAAAATCTCAATGCAGGACGATCATTCACTAATGGGGAAATATATAAAAAAAAAGAACAATTTAAGACAATTTTACTCTTTTTGTAAATGTAAGCAATTATATAAGATAGTGTCTGATATGTGTCTGTAGGTACAGGGTGATAGAAATATATATATATATATTATAGTGATTAGCACGTTTGCCTTACACCTCCAGGATCCGGGGTCAATTCCCATTTCGGCTATGTGTGTGTGGAGTTTGCATGTTCTCCCCGTGCCTCAGGGGGTTTTCTCCGGGTTCTCCAGTTTCCCCCGGTCCAAAAACATGCACGGTAGGTTGATTGGCACCTTGGAAAATTGTTCCTAGTGTGTGAATGTGTATGTGTGTGTGTGTGTGTGTTTGTGTGTGTGTGTGTGTGTTCTGCGATGGGTTGGCATTCCGCCCAGGGTGTATCCTGCCTTAATGCCCATAGATCCCTGAGATAGGCACAGACTCCCGTGACCCCCCCGAGGGAAGATCGGATAAAGCGGTAGAAGATGAATGAATGAATGTCCCCTCTGAATTCCCTTACTCACCCAGCCACCCCAGGCCTGGAAGCCATGGTGCAATAGCCTGTATGCCTTTCCCAGTTGATGCACTGCTCCTAGGAGTACTGAAGAGAGTTCCCCGGGATGGAGTCCATCTCCTCCTGTTGGCCAGGCAGACCATGTTTTGCGACCTGGTGGCCCTTCCCTGGGACACCCCTACTTCACCCTTGCCCAGTCCTTTAGAGACTGTGGCTGTGATCCCTGAGGAGTTGGTAGAGACCAGACTCCAATTCAGAAATACCTATATGAGGAGGTTGTATTCTGTGAGTTTCCTTTCAAACCAATGCCATTCCCATTACCACCGTAAAAATCATTGCAAATTCAATGAGGGTTTTTATTGTTAAATCTCAGCAGGGTTGAAAAGGTTCGCTTTCTAATTGCTTAAGTGCAGTCACTGCCGGTTGGAAACACTATCTTTGGCACAAACTCCAGTACAAATGCCAATTTTTATTTATGCAATAATGCTGGTGTTTTCAAATCGCAGTTATGCAGCAAGTTCCCATAAGGATTCAACTCAATCATTCTTGGTCAGCCAAATCTCCAGCTTACATCGACAAGCCATGTGCTGCCAGAACACAAACCGGGTTAATTACAAGTAATGCTATTTTGATAACCATTACATTTATACATTAATACTTTTATAGGGTTTTAATGGCAACCACTGGGTGTAGCATGCCACCAATAGAAAGCAACACTCTCTGGGTTACATCAATTGAGTTTCCAGTACAATACCCAATGTATTGTATTTATTTATTGAGTAGTTAATGGTATTGCTTAAGAGCTATGCAGTGGCATCTTGTCAGTGCTGGGATCTCAACTCAATTCGAAGTCCAATATTTTAACTATCCTAGAACCTTCAGCCATTACAAACTCTATGACTGGTGTTTCCCCCCCTTTTTCCTTCTTAGATTGCATACCTGCCATTTATGGGAGTGTGCAATAATAATGACACTCGGGCCAACGGCAGCAGATCATTGTTTTAATAGCAAATTACACCGGTGATGCCAGAGGTGCAACTCAAACCAACGGTGACATGCTGACTGGTTGAAAGCTCAGGGCTCTGACTCTGGCTAAGTAGGAAACTTGGCATGCTGGAAAGCAGCAGTAGCATTCCGAGTGCTCATTAACTAAAATAAACACTCAGGAATCGATGCCAGAAAGGAAAATGCACGCCGAGATGGAGACAAAAAAGACAGTTAAGAGGATTTCTGGCTGGGTGGGATAAAGTCGTTCATTTCGTTCTTTCTTTCTTCCCCTCTCTCTCTTCCTTTCTCTGTCTGCCGTTCGCTCAATCCGTCATTCTCTCGCCTATTGAAAGGGGGCCAATTGGCGGCTGGTGTGATAGTGTTTAGTGAAGAGACGCTAATTGCACCAACAGGGGGAGGAGAGGACATCAGTCATCAGACGCTTTCCCCCCCCCCCCCCCCCCCCCCCCTCCACCCATCATCGTTTAAAGTGAAGTGCAGTGGTTTGAACAGCCGGGGGCTTGAATATGAATTAATGGTCATTGGACAAAAAAAGGACGGGGTGGTGGTGGAGGGCTGAGTGTTTTGATTTATAGCAGGGGATTAGGATAGAGTCTTTAATAAATCCAGTTTAAAAACGACGTGCCAGGATTTAGAACATCAGCAAAACGCTCGTGAACCGCACGATCGTGGATATGTTGGGGTAAATGATATTTAGCGGCACGCCATGAGGGTCCCGTTTTCCTATCCTCTTGCTGGGAAATACAAACTGCTTAATTTATTGACCGTATATACAGTACAGAGATTAAAAAAAATATTTGTATTTCGAAAGGAAAAAAGACCATTTTTTTGATTTACAGACAGATGGATGTACAGATGGAGGCATGTAGGAGATGAAGCAAATGCCACAGACTAAAGAAATTACTACAGAGGTTTACATCAGCATCGCAAATCACCGTTATTGGCTTTTTTTTTGTTTTGTTTCGTTTGTTTGTTGGATTTCCTTCTTCAGTAAAATACACAAGACCATCTCTATGTTAAAGTTCTTTTTTTCACACCGTATCTCAATCCTGGTAGCACAAAAGACTCGTTTTGATTCGTTTTGAGGAGCTTTCTTTCTAGTGCCTCTATTGATCCTTGTCGCATGAAATGACAGCCAAACATAGAGGGAAATCTAGATTCCTACTGACTTCAGCATGCACACGCTGGCTCTCCTAACTTTGCAGGACAAACCAGCACACAGCAGAGATTCAGAGCTGTATATTTTCATCTCAAACACTCCTGGAAACCTTTCTACGTAGTATTTATCATCCCCCAAACTTTTTTCCCCTTTACTACACATTTCTGTGATACCTTCCTCTTTCTCTTTTTTCTCTCTCTTTATTTGAGTCTTTCGGGCATGCATTATGCATTATACATATGTATGTATGTATGTATGTATGTATGTATATATATATATATATATATATATATATATATATATAGCTATAATATATATATATATATATATATATATATAAAACGTGTATGGTTGAAACTTTATAAAAGTCAGAACAAACAAATATTTTTAATGTTTAAAACTGCAATCCAGTATACTGATACTAGCATACATACATGTAATGACACACACCACACACATGACACACACACACACACAAACACACACACACACACACATATATATATATATATATATATATATATATATATATATATATATATACAGACTCAGATCAAAAAACCTATAAAGCTTTGCTATGAGCTGCCCAATCTCCCAAATATCTCCTCACTGCACACCGAGCTCATTGCACAACAAACACAAACTCACCCAATTAAACCTGCGGTGGTCCAAATCCCATGAGCCAGGGTAGTTTAAGAGAATGCTGGTTTCGAGGATGACGAGGAGCCGTGGCTTCGGCAGTGGCACGCGCAGGAAAGAGCACAGAGCAAAGAGTCTTACACAGGACTGCGCTGAACTGCATCCCCGTATCCAGGTAACCAAACGCTCTTGCGCGTGTGTGGGTGTGTGTATGTATGTGCGTGTGCATATATGAGTAAGGGTGTGTGTGTGAGAGTGTGTGAGAGAGATAGAGAGGGGGACAGTAAGAGGAATATTAGAGAAAAGAGATGGAGGGAGAGGTTGAAGGATAGATGGAGGGAGGGAGGAAAGTGTGAGTGAAATGTTATTTACACTGCAAGTGAGCTACTTCGAATTTGGCATTTAAAGAAAGATACATCATTTGTCATTTTGAAAGTAAAAGGTAATTATCAATATGCCGTTCCATTCGATTATGTACATATGTACCTAAAGTAAAAGGTAATTATCATGTTTATATGCCGTTCCATTCGTATTATGTACTATTATATGTACATCGCATATATATATACAGTTCCCAACTATACATTATATATATATATATATATATATTTTTTTCCCTGTTCTGTTTCTATATATATATATATATATATATATATATATAATATATATATATAGATATATATATTTATATTTACCATTTTTCTATTTTTAATTTTTTAATACACTAATTGTGACATTTGTTATAAGTATATAAATTTCACTCTCAAAATCTTAATCCCTTTAATAAAATTATTATTATTATTATTATTATTATTATTATTATTATTATTATTATTATTATTATTATCATCATCCTGTAAATTATTCTTATTCAAAATTATTATTCTAAAACAAATAAATAAATAAAAATGGCTTATTGTAGTCTGGACAAAGCCTTATTCTCAATGGAGATACATACAAGAACATGTTTTCACACCAATAATTTCACACCAAATCTTTATTTATTCAAGAAACCCTTAAATCCAAAATCCTTGAAACAACAGCACAGGCTCGGTCATTAGCATCAACATGTACACCAACACTCTCCCATTCATGTTTATATTTAGCTTAATATATAAGGACTTCTAGTCCACAATGATGTTTTTGTGTATTACTGCATTCCCCCTGCTGTTTCACCAACTTCTTTCATACCTGTCTCCCTATTACAGCTGAAGTAGTTGACCAATGAGCAGACATCTCTTCACCACCACCGAGGACCCTGTTTGTCCTCTTCCCTCAATCACAATACAGTCTTCCTCCTTCAGTTGTCACCATCTTATTCTTTTTTCAGTCTCTCTCCTCGTCTTCATCTTGCTTTTCCTTTTTTTTAGTGTCTAGCTAATCTTTTTTGCTTGCTAATCTTTTTTCCCCTCCTTTTCCTCTTCACATTGCTTTTTTTTGTTTTACCATTTCCATTTTTTCTTTAATTTCCGGTTCATTTTATTGATTTTCCTTTTAATTTTTTTAAAATTTTGCATTTCTGGGGTGATGCGGTGTTCTTCATCTCTATAAAACTTGCTTTCACACCTTTTCACAGCCTATACATTTTTATTAAAGCACTGAAAAGCAAATTACCATCCCACTGACCTCCCATTGACAATTTTTCACCCCATAATCAGCAGGTAGATGGGTGTTAATTACAGCACAGCACTGCACAAGCCAAGCTTGTATATATATATATATATATATATATATATATATATATATATATATATATATGACATATGTGCAATAGACCTTTCTTCTGCTGCTTCTTCATCTTTATTTAGCCCTTTTCAACTTTAACGAACTCGACATTCGTGACTTGTACCTAGTCCCTGTCCTCTCTGCTTCGGTTCATTAAGCTGTGCATGTGAGGAAAAAGAAATAGCTGTAGAGTGGCCTTTCATTTGTTTGTACCTCTGCACAATACAGAAAAATACAGACACACACACACACACACACACACACACACACACACACTGTTTTTGTTTCATTCGAATATATCTGTCTGACCACACATATGTACATGCATACAAACACGTGTTCTCATTTAGATCAGCATGCTGCAGCTCTCGTTCCATCTGCTTTGGGTTGCATGCCGGTTCATTCCAGATCGCATGGCTAATGACCTCGTCAACATCCGCAACATGCTCCAGAGTTGTATCTACCGCGAAAAAACAACAATGACAAGTGAAATGAAATGAAACGATATACTGGCACATGGTTGGAAGCGAACTCTCAGTTCATACGCAGTAGACTGCGAGAGCACACAGATTAAAATTATTTGAAGTGCATAACAGAGGTGAGTCCCTGTATGCCACAAATAAAACTACTTATACATTTTACCCTCAAGCTTTTGCAGGCGTGAATGGGACTGAATAAATAAATCAATTAATAATTTAAATATTAATACATTATTATATAATATATATATATATATATATATATATATATATATATATATATTTTTTTTTTTTTTTTTTGATGAGCAGTGGTAAGAAAATCCATGTGAGTATATGATGTCATTTGCAAAGTAAGTATAGAGTGAGAAAAGAAGAGGACCATGTATTGAGCCTTGTGGGACACCACTGGAGAGTCTGTGTTGGCAAATGTAGATCCCCTCCATGTTAGCCGGTATGAGCAACCGACCAATTAGGAATCGAACCATTCCCATTCTGCACCACGGATACCAAGGCTCCTGAGGGACTTATCGTTGACCATGTCAAATGCTGCTGAAAGGAGGATGAGTGCCAGAAGAGCTGTCTTTGTGGAATGCACCACTTTAAAACCAGACTGGTTGGGGTCTCGACAGGTTGTTCTTGCAACAGATAGATACATTTTGGAAATAAAAAAGAGAAGTGGTAGTCTGTAGAGAGATTTCTTCTGTAGAGAGATGAATGGCAGTAGATCTTGAAAGATA
This sequence comes from Kryptopterus vitreolus, assembly GCA_030449085.1. Taxonomy (NCBI): domain Eukaryota; kingdom Metazoa; phylum Chordata; class Actinopteri; order Siluriformes; family Siluridae; genus Kryptopterus; species Kryptopterus vitreolus. The sequence goes on along the minus strand of JACRUU010000029.1, from coordinate 6,653,874 downwards.
GTCTGGAGTGTAATTGAAGAGATTGGATCCAATCAGGGTTATGTTGATCAGGGTATACATTACACTGTATGGGGGCGTGGCTCCGTAGTTAAGGTGCTGGGTTAGTGGGCTGCTGATTGGAAGGTCAGGGGTTCGATTCTAGCTATTGCCAAAATGCCACCCTTGGGTCCTTGAGTAAGGTGTCCTTAACCCTCTGTGCTCCAGGGGTGCCGTATCCTGGCTCACGGGATCAATAAAGTATGTCAAATAAAATATATATAAAATAAAAAGAATAGTTTGAAGAAGAACCACATACCTGGAAGTGTCAGATGTCCTAACTTCATATAGGACTGCTCATTCGCCTTTACATTTGTGCAGTACAACACATTATTTATCCATCCATGGATGCACTTGCCTTGAAACTGGAGGTGACTGGCTAGATTTACTTCATTCGTGCCTGAGTAACGTGTTCTCCCTAAAATTCAACAACGTGTAGTGCACTATTTTTACCAGGCCGATGTGTTAAAGCTGCCAACAAACCTGAAGTGTGGAACACTGGACACTTTTAGCACTCGGTGGTGGCAGCTGAAGAGGAGGAACTGCTGAAGAATGTTTCAATTTAACATTTCCAGTAAATGATGAGTGAACATGAGTGAAATTCTGCACAGGGTGTGTATATATGATATATATATATATATATATATATATATATATATATATATATATATATATATATATATATATATGTTACGTAGTGTGTATAGTGAGTGCCGATAATTCGTACAGAAATGAAGAATAAAGCATAAGGAATCAACAATAAATCAATTATAAGGTGATGTGTAAAGGAAGCAGCCAACATTTGATTGTTTTAATAAACAAAATATACCTAAATACTATTTCTCTTCCACCACAACCTTTTATAGCAATTAATCCAATTCTAAATTTAGACACTGTTTTCTGTTACATTAATCATCATTCTTCCATAAAAGATTGTATTCATCTTCTACCGCTATATCCGATAGCCGATCTTCCTCTCGGGTCACGGGGAGCCTGTGCCTATGTCAGGCGTCTATGGGCATTAAGGCAGGGTACACCCTGGATGGAATGCCAACCCATCGCAGGGCACACACACACATTCATACACTAGGGACGATTTTCCAAGGTGCCAATCAACCTACCGTGTATGTTTTTGGACTGGGAGGAAACCGGGGAAAAAACCCCTGAGGCACGGGGAGAACGTGCAAAATGATAACATCCTTTTAATATCAGAAGGTGTCCAGAAACCATGGGATCTGGTCATCCGTACATCTGGAGCATATATATATATATATATATATATATATATATATATATATATATATATATATATATATATATATATTCATATATATATACAAAATGCATATAATGATTTAAAATGCTACACAAGTGACAAAGAAGGAAATAGCCTGTATGTCTGTCTTTTAATGCAATGTGAGATAGTACTAAATGTGCTCCTAATATCCATTAGAGCAGTGATCGAGTCTCTCGGATTGAGCGTCCTACGGAGATGTGACATTTGCTGAAGATGTCAATTTTGGAAAACAGCCACTGAATTCGGTAGCACTTATCTTCTAGCACTTTGCTAAGTCAATTTCCGGCTGGATTTTTTTCCATCAAACACACTCTCTCTCTCTCTCTCTCTCTCTCTCTCTCTGTTAACATGCATTCCCATTGGTGCAGATTGCTTTTGCTTTCATGCAATTGAGTATAAATGTAATACTTCCCACTTGAGTAGCAACAGATGGGAATGCGAAACATTAAACGTGTCTGATATCTGTCCAATCTTACCAATGTTCCTGATCCTTGTTGGTTCTGATTGTGTAAATATGATCATAACTAACTATGATCTTTAAAGGAAAGGTTGTGTTGTTCTTGAGGTCTGACCTGGCACAAATAATATCATATACAATGTGTACAGTATTATTTCTTGACAGCCAAAAAAACCTCGTAATGTAAATATATGTGTGCGGGTCAACCTCCTCCCTCTTTCCTTCTGCCCTTCTGCCTTCAAACTGCTGCAAAAGTTTTTGTTTTTTTGTACAGTAAATTCTAAAGACTTATTTTTTTTGTAGGTTGTCTTTGTGTGCACTACATTTAGCAACACAATGGGGTTTAGGATTAAAAAGACAATTTCTCGAGGGGCCTGAGGAGAGGTGGGTGCCGTGTACTGAGGCGCCCTCAACCTCCGACAACCTGAATTGTAACGGCTCTTATTGAAAATGCTGGTCCCCAGATCTGTCACCTCCCTGGGCTTTGTCCTACATCTACATGGAATGTGTCTTGGATGTCGTATTTTGTAAGAGTGCCTACTGCGATTCATTCTGGGTCTTTGCAGAGGGGTCAAAACAGCGATCTTTGTGCTTGATGTTCAGGTTTGGGAAGAGGGCGAAGTCTGCAGTAGCCAAATCTGGTGAGAAAAGTGAAATCGTAGTTAGCAGCTAGTAACTTTCCTGTAACAGTACCTGTAGCCTTGTGCTGCTATCTGTTACTGTGTTACAATACTAAATTCGAAACCTTTTGATTCCACCTTATAATCTATTGGACTAAACTTGTAAAAACTTTTACACAAGTTGGCTCCGTTGACCATTCATTCATTCATCTTCTACCCCTATATCCGATCTTCCCTTGGGTCACAAGGGGCCTGTGCCTATCTCAGGCGTCTCTGGACATTAAGGCAGGATACACCCAGTATGGAATGCCAACCCATCACAGGGCACACACACAAACACACTCACACACACATTCATACACTAGGGACAATTTTCCAAGGTGCCAATCAACCCCCTGAGGCACGGGGAGAACATGCAAACTCCACACACACATGGCCGAGACGGGAATCAAACCCGGAACCTGGCGGTGGGAGGCGAACTTGCTAACCACTAAGCCGCCCCGGTGACCATTCTAATGAAAATTATAGACCTTCAAATGCTTGATCCTACTTCAGACATTTTTTAAAATTACATTCTGTGTTGCTGCTTTGAGACAATAGACGCGCTTCCATTACAAATTTGCTCCAAACTTTTGCGACGTTTTCTGAATGTTGATAAAAAAAAAACTGTTGCGAAATGATGAAATAATGTTTCCATTAACCATATCATGCGACTACACCTCTAAACAAAAAAAATGGAGACAGATATAGGCAGGCTTATTTATATCGCAGTCAACGCATTAGGAGTTTTGATCTGTAATCGGAGACGTAGGCGTGTTATACACACTTTAATGGCAAGGCAATCCCCCTATACTTAGGAGCGGCCACATATACGCTTTTTCCGTAAGGCAATGGTGCGCGATTTTATGTGCGACAGACTCTGTTCACTTACTGTTGAGCTGTGCAGTGCAATAGGGCGTCTTGTAACACCTGCAGTATAACGCCCAAGGTAAAGCAATGTATATCATCTGACCTGGAAATGCAAAAAAAAAACATTTCCATTGCAGTTTTGCGAATTCTTCCTTTTTTGCATCGTCTAAAAAAAACATCTCATACGAATGTAAACTTTACTTTTGCGATACATGTGTGTTTTTGCGAATTTGACGTGTTTCCATTAGGTGTATTTTCAATTTAAAATCGCTCATTTTGGAGGGTGCTTTACACAATAGTTTCTATTGTGTAAAGCGTAATAAACTTGAAATAATTCCAGTTCAAACTGAACATAAGAATGTCAATAAAATGAACATTTGCTATAAATGGTAGAAGTCATGTCATAAATGGTATCATTTATATCTCTTTTTTTTTATTTAAAGTGTTAGTTAATAACTTTCATTCCAATTAATTCAGTCCAGTTTAATGAACCACTTCATAGGCAATTATATCCGATTGTCATTTTGGATGTTTAAGTTTAAAGATTAATCTATTAGTCTGAAGAACAAAAAAACAAAAAAAAAAAACAAAACAAACATTTCCCTGGATACTCTTCGGAGATAAAGAACCTTTATTGTAAAAATGTAAAAAAGCAAGACGGCATCACCAATCCAATCGAAATATGCAATTCTTTTATCTTTCGACTCTCTACAGTCAACCTGTAGTAACATACCTGCCTTTATTTCTCACCAGATAGGTTTGCGAGAGCAGAAAGATCGAAAAGGCAATCAGGCTAATACAGGCTCTCCACCACTCCTTCACTTCGTCCTGCAGGGTCTTCTTCTCCACACCAAGCAACACATCTCACGTTCCCGCTCAGATATTTACACGTTCTCCAAACCCTCAAAAATTCCCCTTTCCTCCAACGGGTGACCCTATTTTGACACGTTACCGTGGCAACCGTACCAAACTACCACATAAGGATAAAGCACAAAAAGCCTTGCAGGATGAATGAACGTGCGATCCGGGGCTGCATTGTGTGCGAACACAAATGGCTCGCTCAGACTGTTTGAGCATGCCGAGGTTGCCTGCAGGGAATTGATTGCAAATGTGGCTGCTGGATAGCAATTTGAGAAAGGAAATTAAGGAGAAACAGGAGTGCGATAGTTCCTAGGACTTTTCCAACTCATAAATCTTATATGCGTGCATGAAACAACATTTCACATGAGGTTCGATGGTAAATTGTGTGGCACACGTTCTAATCAGTACCTACATATTATTAAGTCAGAAATTCTTTAAACAGCTTGAAGCATGTGATCACAAAAAAAAAACAGGCATAAGCCCTAATAATAATAATAATAATAATAATAACTCCTGAGACTTCCTATTTCACCATTTGCTCATTCACAATTGCTGCAGTGAACTGTTTTCTATGCTAACTATATTCTCTCCTAACACAGTTTTTAGACTGATGCTATTCTCAGTCTGTGACCTAATAAACCAGGATCAGGGAGTATTTATCGATTGAGACTTCAAAGCACTTCTGGAAGCCAAGCTGGAGAAGAGCATCTGCCAAATGCCATAGATGCAATGTAAATGTGAAACTTGGAAACACAAGAACTTAAAAAGTCATACAGTGCGATGAGGATTCAAAAATCCGACGTCAAATTTAACATTTATGAATTCACAAGGTCAACGACTCATCAGCTGTGTGGAACAACACTGACGCTTCTTTCTGGCAAAACCAATTTGCATGTTGTAAGGCTTCGTAATTTTAAGAGGTTAAAGGGTGATGCTACCTCAGACCCATCTTCATTTTCGGTTCATTTTAATTCTAGTGATTTCGTGACCAATAAATTGTTAAAACCATATTAAGATTTAATAATTTTTCCCCTTTTTATAATTGTGTAGACTAACCTGGAAGCAAACCGTTTCTTGTTAGGAATAAGGCGCACAAAAAGATTTTGCATGCAAAATTCAGATTGTAGTTCCAATTTTGGCCACCAGGTGCAATAAAAGAATTCTAGTGCATTTAACAAAGCGGTTCAAACTCTGCTAGGTGACCAATTCAATGGAAAACTGGCATATAATCATTTTTTTACACAGAAAATGTATTTTAAATATGTAATATTGTTCATGCAGACTACGTGAATGTGGCTGATTTACATAGTTGGACACTATTCAACATTTTTCTTTGGATCAGGTACCACTTTAAGGTGTTTTATTTTTTCCAAGGATAGTTATTTGTTTATAATTTGCTACGGCAATTTTCCTCACATGCACCCAACCTACTGTACTGTAAAGGCATTTATCTCACTTGATGATTCCTTTCTTTGCCGTTAATAGGTCTCTGAGAAACTCCAGCTCAATCTCGCTTGCCAATTACTCCCACCCACGTGTAAATTTGACACTCTGAGGGCTACTAGACATGAATAAATTATGAACTATATAAATAAAAGTAGCTGGGCTTAATGATCACCGCTGAAATCAGTCACATCCTGAGCTATAGGACTGACATACATAGGGTTGATTACGAGCAGCAGGACTGGGCGGGAAGGACTGTACATGTTTTACTGTACATGTTGTTGTTATATACACAGGCTACCATGTATATTGTGTTCTAAATTTATGCAGTGTGCCCTGCGATGGGTTGGCATTCCATCCAGGGTGTATCCTGCCTTAATGCCCATAGACGCCTGAGATAGGCACAGGCTCCCCGTGACCCGATGGAAGATCGGATAAAGCGGTAGAAGATGAATGAATGAATGAATGAATTTATGCAGTGAAAAAACTAAATGTAAATTACAATAGCTTTTTAAACTGAATATTGAAAGCTGAAAAACGGAGAGCACGTCTTTTAATTGTTTTCGAGCACACACATAAATAGAAAATGACTTATAATGAATGCTTTTTATTCATTTAAAAGCACGCAGCAAGCCAGGTTAGAGTGTGATCTGTTTTCAACTGTTTTTATGATTGCTAGCTTGGTGGAAGTTTTCTTTTGTCATTTTAATAGCTAATGATCATTAATATCATTCTCGTAATAAATTGTTGTGCCAAGAGTAACATTGGAGTCATTTCACATGAACTTGTGTTTAGTAAACACATCTAGTGACACAAAAGAATTATATGAACATTAAGTCCCTAATAAATCATAATATTTTGGATACTTAAGTACCAAGTTAAAAAAGTAGATTTAAAAGGAGCACATTTACTGGGGTAAATATATTACCTTGTGTATCTGTGATTTAAATTACAGTAAGATATTTACCCCAGCAAATGTGCTCCTTTTTTTGCCTTGAAATGTACTTAAGTATCCAAAATACTATGATTTATAACTTCTGTAATGTTGCCATTATCCTTTTTTTTGAAGGCAAATAATTATACAAGCAAAAGTTTAAAGGTAGGGGCACGGTGGTTTAGTGGTTAGCATGCTCACCTTACACCTCCAGGGTCCGGGTTCGATTCCCGTCTTGGTCATGTGTGTGTGGAGTTTGCATGTTCTCCCCGTTCCTCAGGGGTTTTTTCTCCAGGTTCTCCGGTTTCCCCCCGGTCCAAAAACATGCACGGTAGGTTGATTGGCACCTTGGAAAATTGTCCCTAGTGTATGAATCTGTGTGAATGTGTGTGTGTGTGTGTGTGTGTGTGTGTGTTCTGTGATGGGTTGGCATTCCATCCAGGGTGTATCCTGCCTTAATGCCCATAGAGATAGGGAAGATCAGATATAGCAGTAGAAGATGAATGAAAGTTTAAAGGGAGCACTTTTACATTTACTGGTTTAATTGTGTACCTATACTATACTATACTATACTATACTATACTATACTATACTATTCTACACTGTGCCTGAGACTTATACTATAGCTATTTCAGGATCTGCTTTTTATATACCAAACACATACACACAAAAAAACAAGAAGCACTCACAATAAATGCCTTGTAGATCAGATCTCATTTCAGCCTCATGTTTTACCTTGTTTTTTTAGTCTCACAGCAACACATCATTTTTCCCACAAGTCCATTTAGAGGAGAAACTAGAAGTCGGAATTTTGAGCACCTATTGTTCAGTCACAGTAGAAAAAGGACAGACAAAAATGAGCACAAGCTTCTTTTCATTAAAAAAACATCAACAAAACAAAAACACACACAGCATGAACCCAGACGAGCATTATGTCCTTGTTGATTCGTGGAACACCGGGAGTCTTAAATGCGATAATCTTGAAACGTAAATAAGTGTGATTTCCTTTTACTAACGGTAACCTTCTCAAACTCTTGCAACGACTTGTTTACAATAATCTGATTTAGGCCATTCACACAGGATTTACTCCATTTAGAGACACTTGAGCCCTGTTGTATGTGTAGAATTGAAACTCTGGCTGGAGCGTTTGCTCACGATTTAGTTCTCGAACTCGGGCCTTTTTAGCTTTTTAGACGGCGTTTTATTATAGCGCTGCAGGAGTTGCATGGTAAGAGGAAGAAACTCTTACACACACAGAGCATCGCTTCAGGTTGCTTAAAGATGACAAAACAGGATCTTTTTTAAGAACCTTTTTCATGCGTAATGGAGCAGGTGCTCCTGTTTATATATGTGAATTCAGCAACTTGAGAGAAACCCAACCAACCCCTCAATTCCACCTCCCCCTCTCGCTCTCGCGCTCTCTCTCTCTCGCTCTCTCTGATGCTAACAGGGTGTCGAAGATACGACTACAGCCACATCTACTGGCCAAGAGTGGTACAGACCTGTGTAGTTGATTTAAAGTACAGATACACAAGTTAATATATTTACCACAGTAAATGTGCTCCTTTTAAACTTTCACTTGAGTAAAAGTACAAGAGTTGTTTTTGCCTTCAAATTTACTTAAAGTGTCCAAAACTACTATGATTTATTACTTCTGCAATGGTGCCATTATCCTTTTTTATAGCACAAGATTAATCAGCTCAGTTTATTAGCACACATATTAATATAATGATATTAATGACACTGACGTATTATCTATTCAAATGACAATCCCAGACATTCTAATGTCACCTACATCAATACCTGGAGGGTGTAGCTCAGCGGTCTAAGGTGCTGGGGTATTTATCAGGGTATTTATTGTTCGGGACCCGGTATTTCCAAGTTGCCACTCTTCTAATCAAGCTGGGATATGCAAAGAAATAATTTCACTGTGCTGTAATGTATATGTGAAGAAAAGAATTTCGATCATGGGATCAATAAAGTATGTAAAAAATATTCTATACTATAATTTAATTACACATTTTTTTCTCACAGAGGCACGGTGGCTTAGTGTTTAACACGTTCGCCTCACACCTCCAGGGTCCGGGTTCGATTCCCGTCTCGGCCATGTGTGTGTGGAGTTTGCATGTTCTCCCCGTGCCTCAGGGGGTTTTTCTCCGTGTTCTCCGGTTTCCCCCAGTCCAAAAACATGCACGGTAGATTGATTGCCACCTTGGAAAATTGTCCCTAGTGTATGAGTGTGTTTGTGTGTGTGTGTCCTGTGATGGGTTGGCATTCCATCCAGGGTGTATCCTGCCTTAATGCCCATAGATGCCTGAGACAGGCACAGGCTCCCCGTGACCCGAGGGAAGATCGGATATAATGGTAGAAGATGAATGAATGAATGGGTTTTTTCTCAGTAAATGTAACGGATTGCTATTACTTTTATTTTGTAATTAAATTACGTAACGCCGAACCATGTAACCCCCCAACACTGCACCTTTGTGTCTGAACGAGTTTCCGCATACACAATCCAAAATCTAGTGAAACATCCCAGATGAGTGGAGTGCACCAAATGTGGGATGCGATACTAATCGATACTAAACATATATATATATATATATATATATAATATATATATTATATATATATATATATATATATATAATGATTAATGACACTTATTTATCAATGTATAATAATAATTATGACTTAAATGCATCTAACTGCTGAGGTGTGCAATTTTTACAGCAGGCCTTCATGTGGGTGACCTGGTGCTCCTCCTTTTGACAATATAGAGTACTGTATATGTGTGTTACTTCATCACCAGTAGATGGCAAACTAACTAAGGTAAAGCCTTAAGTGGTCTCGTAAATATACAAATAAACTTTCCACTTGCTGTAACCACATTTTTTCCTCCTCCTCCTCTTCTACCTACTCGTCCTTCCCCTCCTCATCATCAATAGGATATGACAATATACATATTACATCCTTTCCGCAACCCCTCTTCTGACCCTAAATGCAACCTACGGACAAACCATTTGAAAACCCTGCATTTTCAAAACAAGATCATTATATTTTCCAACAAATATAACTTTCATATGTTGTGTACACGATGCTGTTATTGATGAATATAGTACACACTATTTCTTCAGGTACCAGGACAATAACGTCATCCTTTGGTAGAATGCAGTTTCGTATCTGTTACCGGATAAACAATTTTCATTTCCCCCCCCCCAAGCATTGCTTGATGAAGATCTACTCTGGATTACGTAATTTATAGGTCATGGTTGGATTTTCTGATGTAGTTGAAAAGTTTAGATCTGGCAACCTGTGTCTACCAGCTGTCATAGAGGAACTAAGAGACAGGCGTTTGCAGCAGTAATTCTCAGCTTCAGAGATGACTGATGCATGCGATGTCTCACTGTATCTCTGACAAACCAGAAGATCTGAAATCGGAGTGCTAGGACTGCATTTAAGCATCTGGGTCTTTTTTTTTTTTTTAATAGGGTACTGAAAATGGACGCCTGTCAAATGAGTGAGTAAAAGTTTCTTTCTTTTGTGTTGGTGGTCGTCTTTGCAGATCTAAAACAGGAACGTTGCATGGTTGGTCATGATCTCATTCAGTAGAAAAAAGTAGCTTGATTTCCATTAATTACAGATTTTCATTGACCATGACATTTTTTTTTGTTGTAATGATCACACGATTGCATTTAAAGGCCGGACCTGGTGACCACTTTCCATACATGTAGGATTCCCTTTAAAGAGATGATGACTTGTGTTAGGATTCTCAGCTTAGAGAAAGGACAGAATTGCATAATCGTAGAGCAGTCGGAAAGCATGGGCGTGAACCTCCTGTTTATTATGTCATAACATAAGTAATGATCTAAATACCTGGGCAATTTGTGTAGATTGTGAATTAGTGAGGAAATGTAATCTTCTAGTCAATCCTTAATATAGGCGTAAAATGTAGTAATACACACTTGGTGTACAATATAGAACAATAATTTCTTCTTAATTGTGCTCAACTGAAATTGGAGTAGAACGATAAGACAATATAAATATAAAATATACATATATGCATTAATAATAACAATAGATAGTTGGAGAGAAAAAGTGTCTTGTCTGAGAGAATAATTGTTTACTAGTTAAGTTTTGGTTTAATTCAATGATGTTCCAGAGTCCCCTGGTTCTACTGAGAGCCTGTATAATAGTTTGGTGTATTTACATTAGTCTTCTTTGGGTTTCCCGGTTTCCTTCAGCTTTGTTACATCGTTACATACAGGATTGTTGCTGTAATAGAGGCATGGGAGGGGTTTAGTAAAAAATACAGAGCCAGTTGTTTTTGAGCTTGATTTTTTCTCCAAGCTTTGACTTGGATTGTATAAAGCACCTTTTAAAGATGACTCTATAGTTCTTGAAGGGGCTTTGAGCCACAGTTCCTAGATAAACCTGGGTATTATTTGATTTAGGTCTTTGTAAGCATTGTATGCACATGACATCCACTCTGAGAAAGAAAAAAACAAAACAGGTACTACTCTTCTATTCATTTCTGACAATGGTGCCAATAAGGACACTTCTTAAGTACCTTTTGTGTGGAGAATGTAGTAGAAAGCTCCATATTATTATAATATACTAAATCTAATAGATAGTAAAGCTGTATAGAGTATCCAAAAAAATACATATCAAAATATAGAATGAAAGTACTGATTTTTAAGTATTCAACCAAACTCCAAGGGTTTACAAGGGCTTGATTTTGAACCTCTAAATACAGACGTATTATTACATTTCCATGTGCATTGTTGTAACATGACACAACCTCTGCTTTTAAAGGCAAATCGGTTCAATAATGATACGTTTCCAAGGGTAACATTTAACTGAAAATGTTGCAGGACTTGGCTACAGTAATCCGCAGTATTTTTATTTATGCGTTTTTATTATAGCATTTTTATTTATGTTTCACAAACTGCAATGTGTGACTTTTCTGACATTCGCCTGTTGGTTTCGCCCATACCGCCACTGCCCCACCCCACCCCCACCACCCAAGACACCTTTACAGCATTTAGACCTGACATAACACCACAGTTTCCTGTTCCACATTGCAGTTGCTAGCTGCTCTGGCCTACAAATAATACAGATGAAGCAGGACTATGTATTAGATTTAAAAATGAATTATCAATGCATTTATTGGTACGGTTGTCGTTTGGGGCGGGATCAGATTTCTATATGTTCATTGGCAGGTCCAGGAACATTATTGGCTATATTTAAAAGAAAGAACATGGCAGCAAATACATAGCCAACCACAGGAAGGCATTGCTACAAGCTCTGTTATGCTATATTTGCTCATAAACAACATTCCATATGTATATATGTTTTTGGTAGCTAGTCTTCACTATTCTTCTAAGCCACGTTAATGGTGGAAACTATTTTTTTTATGCCCAACAGGCACATGTTTTGTCCAAAAAACTGCTAATTTTGTGCCTGTAGGAAGCATTACTGCAAGAGACGCGAAACATTGCAAAAACATTTTTCTTTTTGTTTTTGTTTTTGAGAAGTGTTACAGACACTTGTCAACTCCACCCATTACACAGATACACCCAACTCATGACCACGTGCAAACATCAGAACATGAATAGAGGAAGCGGCAAAATATGGATTTGCATATGGAAGATACAGATTCTTTGACTGTTCAATAATGCTGTGATTTCATTCACTCTTTGGCTTTTTCGATTCTTTTTGACTTTCCAAAACGTCAGAGATCGGGAGAATTCCTGAAGAACACTTTTTTTTTGCCTACATATACTAAAACCCTGGTCTCAGTGGTTAGTGGTTAAGTTGCTGTGGGTGTTAAAGGCAAGAATATTAAGAACTACATAGAGTCAGGTTCTCCATAGATAACTACAGGATATGACTATAGAGTGCTTATAGGTCTATAGCAATACACTATCATTGCATAAAATGAATGTCTAATTAATCCGCTAGTGGTGAGAAAGGATGATACGAGGAAGAAACCATGTGCAATGTATGCATTTCACGTATGCCTCATAAAGTGTTTTTCTTTCATTTCATTTCATTTTCACTTTTTTAAAGCTAGGGTTGTTTGATTGGTACCATATAAAAAAATAACATACACTGAATAATATGACCTAAGATGCCATTTTCACAAGTAGACCTCATTGTAGTTTTAGGATCACACCCTATTTAGCAAAGATTGGGTTATTAGGTATAGGTGAGACCTGTGAGGTAATGTACTGTGTTTCTGTGTGTGTGTGTGTGTGTGTGTGTGTGTGTGTGCAACCTAGTGTCTCCTGATTTCTTACCGGAGGAACATCTCCAGATTGAAAACCTCAAGCTGCACAAGCAAGACCTCTTGGCTGACATCCAGGTACATTGAAAACTACTTCATGCTATGATATCCTGTATGGCCAAAAGTTTGTGGACACTTGAGTCTAAGATTGAAATGTACATTTTGAACATTTTGGTCCTCTTTTGGGGTTATTATATGCTCCAGATGTTCCACTAGATTTTTTCAAAGGCAGTTACTGATGTAAGTGATATAGTGGTATTCAGTATGGTTGTATTAAGAGCCCCTATAGTGGTCATTTTTCCACTCCAAACCATGTAAAGCATAGCTTCATGAAGCTGGATCATGCTTTAACAGGTTTGGGTCTCGTAGTTCAAGTGAAGGGGAAAGTGAAGTGCTTCTTTTGTGGAAACAGTTTGGGGAAGAATTAAAAATAGCTGAAGAAAATCTGGTGTTCCAGTTTTTTTGTCCAAAAATTGTAGATGTTAAAATGTGAGTTTGTTTTTATACTTTAATACTTTTTAATACTTTTAATACTTTAATAATAATTGAGTCTTTTAAGTGAATCGATGGTATCCTGACTGTTTTAAAGCTGGAATTATTTTGGGGTTTCCTTATACTTTTTTTCTTTGTAAAATGTATTTAATAAAAATGCTGGCATTTAATTGGACAAAATATAATTACTTGTACTTGTACAATTACTAAATCTCTATATGGCTGGAAATGACTGGTTTGCCAATACATCTCAGAATATATTGTATGTTCAATTACATACAATATTACAACAGCTTCGCTGTTTGCTTGTCTGACTAAGCGCATTTCCATTACCCTTCAAAATGAGCAAATTTAAATAGCGAATTGCAAATACGCCTAATGGAAACTCGTCAAAATTGGCAAAAACACACATGAGGTGGTTTTTTAAACTCTTAAAACTGTAATGGAAACTTTTTTTTTTTCGCGTTTCCAGGTCACATGATATACCTTGCCTTGCATTGGGCGTGATGCTGCAGGTGCTACAAGAGGCACTGCACAACTCAAAAAACGACTCGTTCATCCAGGCAAATTCTGAATCCACAGGTCCTCTGTGAAATCTCGCATTATTGCCTCCCAGAACAATCGCATACATGGCCACTCCCAAGTATAAGGGGATCGCCTCGCCATTAATGCTTGTATAATGCGACTACGTAAAAATAAAAATGGCTAATGCGTTCACTGTGATATAAAGTAAGCCTGCCTATATCTGTCTGGATTTTTTGAGTGACATCGCGAGAAACATCACATTTAGGAGAAAGATGTGCTATTAATACTGAAGGTGGTGAGAAACTGGACAAAATGATGAAGAAGAAACCTTGTGACGAACCAGAACTCAAAAGGGAAGATAGATCTCTGTCTGGGTAATGCCGAATAGTGCGATAATGGATTTATATTCTATAAATATATAACCATGTATTTACTTTGTGGTCAGAAAGTGCAATTGGATGACCAGAAAATAGTTGATTATGTCAAAAATATGAACTCCTTAAGTGGAGTACAGATAAGCCCCCCCTCCCAACAAGCATGAGCAGTAACTTTTAATTATTTAGAAAATCATTCATTCATTCATCTTCTACCACTATATCCGATCTCTTGGGTCACGGGGAGTCTATGCCTATCTCAGGGCATTGCCTATCTCTGTGCCTATCTCAGGGCATTTGGGCAGGATTCACCCTGGATGGAATGCCAAGCCATCGCAGGGCACACACACTCACATTCACACACACATTCATACACTGGGGACAATTTTCCATTGTGCCAATCAACCTACCGTGCATGTTTTTGGACCGGGAGGAAACCGGAAAACCCGGAGAAAACCCCTGAGGCACGGGGAGAACATGCAAACTGTAACACATGTAACTGTGTAACACATGGGCGAGACAGGAATGGAACCCGGACCCTGGAGGTGTGAGGCGAACGTGCTAACCACTAAGCCACAGTGACCCCTATTTAGAAAACTATAAATAAAAAATAAAAACATAACATGCACATCTCTAGACGAGACCAGTAATGAACTAGAGTCATGTAGCTGAAGTTGAAGAACTGTCACAGCTAGAATGTACACAGTTTCCGGTTAAGGTCACGTCCACTTTGGTCTGAAGTCTGAATACGCATATTTGGAGCACTACATTTGTACACATTATTAAACTGAGTTAAATCTGAGATACGCTAGCTAAAATAGTACTCCAGTAACAGTACTCCCTGTAAACTACTAGGATTTATTATTACTATAGTGTCACATGACTCTCGTTTGTTTAACCCAGTTTATGTGGAATGACACTAATGTTTACTATATTTATTATGTTTAGTCAAACACACTATTAAAATGATCATGAGACGCAAAACTATCTTTCTAAAGTAATTAAAAACCTATAAATAAGGCCAGAGGCAATGAAAGCAAGTTCAAAACAAAGTGTGCTCTACCCTGATTGGTGGCTTGCTGTGTGTTTGACCAATTAAGTCTTAGTCCACTTATAAATGAAAAGGATTTCATTTAGATTGAGATTGAAAACCTCAAGATGCACAAGCAGGACCTCTTGGCTGACATCCAGGTACATTGAAAACTACTTCATGCTATGATGTAGTATGGCCTAATGTTTGTGGACACTTGAGTCTAAGATTGATATGTACTTTTTGACCATTTTGGCACTCTTTTGGGGTTATAATATGCTCCAGATGTTCACTAGATTTTTTTTAAATGCAGTTACTGATGTAGGTGATGGTGCAATGATGTAAGTGATGGATTTCACTATATGTAGCTGAGGTAAAAGTATGATATTTGATTTTGAAATGTAAGGAAGTTAGCATAACAAATCTCGCCAAATGGAAATGACACATAGATCATGTGACCAGCCATGTCTACAGATTAAGAAATAAATAAAAAAGTAATTTAAGCCTAGTGGGGTTTTTTTCTGTGTGTGGGGGGTGAGTGTGTATATGTTGTGTGTGAGACGGTGAGTCAAACAGTGCTCAACATTTTTTTTTCCTTTTCTTTTTCCTTTTTTTTTTTTTTTTTTTTTAGAAACTTAAATGGCAGATCGAGAGCGTAATGGCCGAAATTCAGGACTTTGAGTCTTCTGAAGAGAAGTGAGTGAACCTCCGGCCTTTTCTTCTGACCCGGCATTTGTTTTGAAAATAGAAAAGAAACCATCTCTTGTATTTTACTACAGCAAAGTCCTTGAGAGAGGGAAGCAGATTTCTAGGGGCAAAAAGAAATTCAACATGGACCCGAAAAAGGTACTTTTTTTTTTTGCATCACCACCTACTGTTGACCTTTAGCAAGTATAACTGAATACATGATTGCTTCACTGACCTTGAAGTACACATGAAAGCAAGCGTTCCCTCTGCTCACAAACCACAGAAATTTTTAGCTTTCAGCTATTACTAGATGCCAGTTTGCTGATGATCTCAACTTGCTCTCTTTTTCACACTGCAAACCGAAAAGGTCAATGACTTAGAACCACTTTCCTTTCACTCGTAGTTCCAGTGAGAGCAGGGTGAGACAGTAAACCTTCTGCACCCATTCCTGAAACAATTAGCCGCATAAAAACGGCTAATTTTATTTAGACTAGCGGCAAATGCTAGCATCTGTAACAAAGAAAATGAAAGGAGCAACATAAAGTCCGCTGGTATTTGTTTTAACTGGTGCTGTGGCTTTCATTTTGAACAAGTGTGGTTTTCTGAAGGAGGGCTTTCACAGCAAAGCTTATGAACCATTTTATGTGACGATTCAATCAGCTGATAAATGTATTCGAATTTAGCATGCACATCATGGTCTACTTTTAATGGTCTTACTATTTGTACATGCAGTTGTTTATGTTGAGCTCCTGAGCTTCTTTGTATTTTTCTCTTTTTTGAAACAATGCCAGCGGGGTGGTCGGATCGAGTGACACCATGATCTGTGTGATTGCTTGTGTTGTGCATTCATAGCATATTGCTAAATTGCTAAATCCAAAGAAAATGCAGCTAATATGACAACAGGCATATTTCACAATACGGAGGCAAAAAGAACACTAAAGAATATTTAAAGAAGTATAACACACTATAAAATTCATAATGATATAGAGCCACTGCACAAAGAAGCTTCACGGTAAACTTAAAGGGAAAAAATATTGCCGTGTGGACATTCACTTTTGTTTGGATATTTGTATGTGAGGACAATGAACAACAGAATATTGAAATGGTGGGATTAAAATTGGCTTTTTTTTTCATTGTTAAGCAATGATTAATTGAGCAATAAAAGTGCATTAAGTATAGCTTGTTCATTTGTATTCACCTCAGATTCTACTATTGAGACTTGGATTTGAATTTCTTGGAATTTCTTGCATTACCACTTGGTGGTTTTACACTTGACTCCAAACTCTAATTTGAGACTGTGATTTCAACACAAACTCTATGGTTTGAAACTCTGGACTTAACCATGTGTTTATGGCTTAAAGACTTATATGCAAAAAATATAGCTCTTTAGCTTGAAACTTGTCTTCTACTAGTTCTTCTTGACCAGCTTAGCACTCGACTCACTCTTCACATGGCTTGAAATTTCGACCTCTTCTCAGATCTGGCAGCTTGTAACTCTAGGCTTGACTCTAAGCTATGGGAGTTTGATTCATCTCTAAGGTTTGAACACAGACTTTAAATCTCTGTGTAGACTCTTCGCCCTACAGCCCTTTACTATTTAACTCTGACCTCTGGATGTAAGGTCAGTATGCACAAGCAGTGCAATGTGCCCGAGAACCCAGAAGCCAAAGGCAAATTGCACATATGTCACATCTTAACTTTGATTGTATATTTGTCTGTTATTGCAGGGAATCAGTTACTTAGTGGAAAATAACTTGTTGGAGTGGAATCCACAGAGCGTTGCTGAGTTCCTCTATAAAGAAGACGGCCTCAATAAGACTGCAATAGGAGACTTCCTGGGTGAAAGGTAATGCTACTTTTACTAAATTAGACATAGTATGTTGATGTTAATCTCTACCCTAAAAGTAACTATATAAATATTGTGATGAGGTGTGAAATTAGATTCTATTTTTTTACCCAGGTAAGTGATAGAATTGTTCATACATGTTATTCATACATTGCTTCCAGTGTTGTGGAGTAACTAGCTACATGTACATTTACAACGTCCTTACGTAACTGAATTACAAAATAAAAGTAACATTAATTCGTTACAGTTACTGAGAAAAAAACGAGTAATAAAATTAGTTACCTTAGAAAAGATTAAAGATGACAAATTCCAAAGGACCCCCGACCAACACCCCCCCCCCCCAATTAACAACAACCCCCCCGCCCCCGCCCTTGTCAACAATTAGCTCATATAATATAAAACTATATAATAATATATATAATATAATATAACTCTTTTGACTCAGGATTTTATTTTCCTCAAGTGAACATTTATAAAGTAATTAACACATTACACTGCTTCTACATAATTTACATTTTGAATATGTTAATTTATAATCTGTTATCTATTACATTTCCAAAGTAAGCTTCCCAACATATATATATATAGCAAATCAGACATATAACATATTATATAACATAATATAGATTATAGACATTTCTAACGTTGCAATAAAGTTTCCAATTGTGTGAAGATTGCATGCATAAACATTGTGTCTGGCATTCTGGTTTCCGATGTGTGCAATATCGTTTGTCTGTAATCTTCACAGAGAGGAGATGCACCTACAGATCTTGAAAGCTTTTGTGGAACTTCATGAGTTTGCAGATCTCAATCTTGTCCAAGCGCTGAGGTTCGAATTGATTTTTGTAATAAATAAACATAGCATGTTGGTTAAAAACATTTTCTAATAGCAAATAGTGTATTGATGTGGTAAAAGGAATAAAAGAGGACAGTAAGAAACCGATCATTTTCCATCCAAAAGTTTTAATTCCTCTTATACAGTATCAGGGTGATGTGCTGATGTTTTACACACACTACACTGACAAAAGCATTGGGACACCTGACTTTCCCGGCCATATTTTGGCTGACGGCATGTATAGGGTGTCTTTGGATGTAATAGTCTCATATTTCCCCTTCACAAATCCAGCACTGTGAAGATGTGCTTTACATGGGTTAGAGTGTAAGATCTACTGCTATAGAGCTTCAACTCTATTGGACACACATGTGATGAATTTGACTGTGCCACAGGCTGATTTTACTAACACCCTTCTATATATATATATATATATATATATATATATATATATATATATATATATATATATATATATATATATATATATATATATATATATATATATATATATATATATATATTTCTGTCTCTCAGACAATTCCTGTGGAGTTTCCGTCTTCCTGGTGAGGCGCAAAAGATCGACCGTATGATGGAGGCCTTTGCTACTCGCTACTGCGAATGTAATGTAGAAGTGTTCCAGTCCACCGGTGAGGGCATTTATTTGAGTTCATTAATGATAAATATGTTATTAATACGAGGGAACAACTGATAACATCAACTCTAATGAATGGATATTCAGTGTCAACCAGTTGAAGTATAGTTCCTCTCAAGGTTTCTTCCTCATACCATCTCAAAGGCTTTTGTTTCTCACCTGTGTTAGCTTTGGCTTACTCATTACAATTATTCATTTATAAATTCCATTCATTCCTGTTCTGGATTTTTATTTGATTTAAATGTGAAGAATTGATTTAATGAAGTGAATTTACCAGCGCCTTGAAAAAAAAATTCTTTTTCCAGACACCTGTTATATCCTGTCATTTGCCATCATCATGCTGAACACCAGCCTGCACAACCCCAACGTGAAGGACAAGACCACGCTGGAGCGCTTCATCAGTATGAACAGAGGCATCAATAACGGAGACGATCTTCCCAACGAGCTTCTGACGGTCAGCGCTTATAATGCAAACCGCATTGAACATGACAGGCCTCATTCAACTTATAGTACACCTAAGAGAAATAGGAAATGAAACAATTCGATGAGGAAACTGTAAGAGTGATGCATAACAAAAGATCAGAGATCCTGAACTCGAGTTACTGTCTGTGTGAAACGATAGGCATCGTCTTTTGTTTCCATATTCCTACCAACCTCATGAAAATCAAACGTTCTTGCTGTGAAATGAAACCTTGGCATTTTTACACGCTCTCATGTGTTCCTCTTTATTGTCAACGCTGCCCACAGAAACTGTATGAGAGCATACGGAATGAGCCATTCAAAATCCCAGAAGACGATGGAAACGACCTGACGCACACTTTCTTTAACCCTGACCGGGAAGGTTGGCTTCTGAAACTGGGTGATTACATCTGTCTAATATATCCTATGTAAATGAAAAGGGAGAACTGTTTACAGGAAATTATTATTCTTGTTTGATTGGTCATGCTGCGTTTTAGTATAAGAGGAATAAAACATTTCAGGATGACCGTAATTCTGTCATGACCTTGAATAATAATTTTTAAGGGTTAGCAGTTATTGATTAAGCAGAGGTGGAAAGTGTCACCAAATATTCCATTAAAACAAAAGTAGTGTTATTTCAATGTTTTACTGAAGCACAACTAAAGCCACAAGTAAAATTCAACTAAGTCAAAACGAGCTAATTTAATATGTACTGATCATAAGGAGAGGCACGGTGGCGTAGTGGTTAGCACATTCGCCTCACACCGACAGGATCCGGGTTCGATTCCCGTCTCGGTCATGTGTGTGTGGAGTTTGCATGTTCTCCCCGTGCCTCAAGGAGGTTTTTCTCCGGGTTCTCCGGTTTCCTCCCGGTCCACATGCACGGTAGGTTGATTGGCACCTTGGAAAATTGTCCCTAGTGTATGAATGTGTGTGTGAATGTGTGTGTGTGTTCCCTGCGATGGCTTGGCATTCCATCCAGGGTGTATCCTGCCTTAATGCCCATAGACACCTGAGATAGGCACAGGCTCCCCGTGACCCGAGTGAAGATCGGATAAAATCGGTAGATGATGAATGAATGAATGAATGATCATAAGGAAACAACATTTGTTATGTTAAGATCATAAAACAAATAATATAATGCACGGCGTCTTATGACTTCCATAAAACAAGGGGTATAAATCAGCTTTATTGTATTATGCATTTTATTTGTATATTTCTCTTTCCTGTTTGATTTGTATCTATTCTTTTGGCATATATCTGATGCATGACGATTATTTCTTCATTTTTTTTTTATACTAGGTAATGGATATAATTTAAAACAGGGGTGGGCAAACTTTTAGGCTCAGGGGCCACACTGACTTTTAAAATTTGACAAACGGGGCTGGGCCAGCGACAGATGCATACATACAAAACATAAACATATAGAAGGTATAATGATAATAATCAACATAACAGGAAATGGTAATAATTCATAATCATAATTATGATAATATTTCATCTGTGCCAGTCTTCGGAGGGGACGTAGTTTACCCACCTCTGATTTAAAATGTATATTTTTACGAAAGTAAAAGTCAGATTACACATTTTTAAAACTACTTTAAAAAGAAGTGCTTTAAATACTGAAGCCACACATCATATAATTCTTCCATTCTTGAGTATTTTCCTATAGCTATATTTACTGTTTACTGTTGTGATGCACTTACTGACTGTTCTTGGCCTTCAGGTGGCCGAGTGAAGACATGGAAGAGAAGATGGTTTATCTTAACCGACAATTGTCTCTACTACTTTGAATACACCGCGGTAAGAGATTATTCATTGACCTCATCGCCAAAGTAATTGCAACCATAAAATCCAGAAAAGTCATCAAATGTTTGGTTTGTAGGACAAGGAACCGAGGGGGATCATTCCTTTAGAGAACCTCTGTGTCAGAGAAGTGAACTTCACCCGCAAACCAGTGAGTACGCCAAAAAGTTCAAGCTGTTTACGGCCATGCCTTGGTATACAAACAACAATTAATTAATGATTAATCAATCATTAATCAGTTCCACTTTGAGGTGTGAAAAAAAAAGAAAAGCAGGAATCTGGTTATGCTTCTGCATTGTGAAGGAACTTTAGATATTGCAAAAAATGTGTTTCATGGGCGTGTATGTGTACGGATGGGAAAGTACGTTTGACGCTTCGTGATGAATGATTGTGTATGAATTTTACGTGTAAGTCTAATGCGATTGCTTCAAATAGAAAAAAAACCTTAACCTTAAAAAATAATTAATCAATTTTCGCATAACTTGTTCACTCTGTTAACACATAACTCTTTATCTTTTTGGAAAGGTATAGAATAAAGCACGAGAGAAATAGGACCTTATAGAAAAATATTTCAACACTCAGTGGTGAATGACATCATGTATTTGAGTAGATTTGGTAAAATATTACCCTAGTAAAAGCGTCCACTTGTGTGATAGTACAAAAGTATTTGCCTTAAAATGTAGTTAAGTATCAAATGTAATATGAATTATTATGGCACCTATTATGGTTTATCTTACTAAAATGCGACAAATGAGTCAAACACTGATTGATATTTATGAAAAGTATTCATGATTCTTGCATTATTTATTACCATTTAAAACGTTCTCATATCTGTTGCACTGATGCTCAATTGTATGTTAATGTTGAAGTGTAAAATACCACCAATTGTAAGGATTGTAAAACATAGCAACGCTCTATCACGAGGGGATTCTTGCTGCCTGCTTGACCAAAATAGTCCTCCCAAATGAAATATTTCAGTATAGTATTAAAAAACGTGACAAAGCAATTTATACATAGTAACGATTTACTTCATTACCATTCACTACTGAGAGTCGGAGCGGTTAAGGTGAAGCCTCAGAGACCTACTGATATAATGTGAACTTTACTGTGTACTGGATGTTTACCTTGCATGTTCACCTTATATTGGATGTTTATCACTCCTTGACAGAATTCTGACATATTGAAACTGTGCCTGTTACGTAATTGATAATAGATTTCATAGATATAATAGATTTCTATTATGTTTTTTTTTCTGCTATTGTAGCCTTTTGGTTTCATGTGAGATGGTTTTCAGCTTGTTACGGTTGTAAAGAGTGATTATTTGAGTTCATGTAGAAACTCTGTTAAAACATAGACAAGCATTAACAAGGCATGACCTGCATTCATATGGCTGCAGAACTCCTACTTTGTGGTTGGGACCTGGGTTTTTTTTATTTTATTTATGTATTCTTTGACATACCAATCTGTGTAAACACTAAAATCTGTGGTGTGTGAAAGTCCCAAGGACGTGCAGCGTTATTCAACCCAGTCTTAAGTCGTGGTCAAAGCCACTCCACAAGTCCACACTGATGTCTGATGTAAATTTTAATTGAATATATAGACTATTCTTTGCATGATTATATATATTTAGCTGGTCGATGATTTTTAAAAAAAAATTTAAATATAAAGTAATAAACAGGAATCGTCTAAACATGAACATGCACATGTACATGATTGCAGTACTGTCTGGAGCTGTATAACCCCACAAACAAGGGACAAAAGATAAAGGCTTGCAAGACTGAGACAGACGGCAGGGTGGTGGAAGGGAAACACCAGAGCTACATGATCTGCGCTTCAACAGCCGAGGAGAGAGACGAGTGGATCGAGGCTATCAGGTCTCGCACTACTACAATTTATTACCTATTCCACTACCGTTTCTTTTCTACCTTTGTATTTGAATTTATAAACTAATATGAAACAATTTCCCAGTAAATCTGAGAAAACATATTGCTATTTATTAGACATGTAAATAGCTATTATGCTTGGTTATTAGCTTGCTTATGCTCAATGTTAGTTAAGCTAAAAATATATAGTAGCATTAATGAAGAATATAAATTTATTATCTGGAATAAACAATAAAATGTGTAATTCATTTTAAGCTTTCATGCATTTTTTGAGTATGCTTTAGTAATCTTTACAAGAAATCCGGGGGTGGGGTGGGGGGGGGGGTGCAATTGGTGCCGTTAGCTAGTATTTTATTCTGTTTAAATATGAACATCTGATTATAATTGCTTTGTTTTCCCCCCAAAATACGAGGAAGTATATATTGCGATTTCTGAAGCCATTATCTGGCTGCTATGTATACTATAGCCCTGATGATTGAAAGACTTTGCTAAAGATTTAGAAACTCATTATTGCATTTTACTTCTTAAATCAGAGGAAACTACTGATATTTATTTTATCTTGCTGCCATGCATTGCTAGCCTTGGTGATTAGCTAATGAAAATACAGAGGAACTAAGATGAATACTTGAAGAATGCATGTACATTGTTCAATCTAAGATTCCAATGAGCGATCTGCCAATAACATTAGTTATTTGTTTAGGTAGGACCGCTTTCGGGCATTAGGGGTTGCTCCAACAGATGATCCACATTTGGAATATGCTTTATCTGGGTTTGGGACTGGCAGTAAGAATATGGAGCAGTTGAGGAATAACAGCCTTGCTCAAAGGCCCACTATTGGCAGCTTGGCAGTGCTGGGATTTGAACGTGCAACCCTCTGGTATAGAATTCAATGCCTTATCCACTGAATTACCACCTCTCCCAATATAATATATATATATATATATATAGTTCGTGGTAGAGACTCACTTTAAATGCAGTTCCCTTGTGGTTTTTATGACCTCAGGAGTTTCCCTGGGTTGTCATAGTCCTGGTGTAATTACAGTGTGAACCCAGTCATTAGGATTGCACAAGCAAGTGCATTTCTCATTGCCGGGCCCAAGCACAGATAAATTGGGAGGGTTGCATTAGGAAGAATAAAATCAAATATTCCATCGATCACTAAAGGATGATCGGCTGGGGCAGATATACTTGCACATCTGAGGTAAATCTAGCTTTTCCTGAGGTACTATGTTCATGACAGTGTTGATGTTTCTTGATAGAAATGTGGCTTGTTTATTGATCTCTTAATGCAATTGCTATACCTGATATTGTTATCTATGTTATTTATTTATATATGATATTGTTATTGTACAGTAACTAGCTGGTTAATTTAGTTAATAGCAACGTGAAGAATATTTTTGTATAAAATGTGTTTGTTCATTCAGTATTTTTTTTATTCCTATTACACAGGGCAAGCATCACTAAGGATCCATTTTACGACCTGGTTTCAGTCAGAAAGAAGAAAGTCATCAACCAGAAAGCATCAGAGGACTGACCTCGGCAGAGCACCGATGGGATATGGAGCGAGATATGAAGGACACGGCGATCTGTGGAATGGATGGAATGACTGGACTGAAAGTGCCTTCATTACTCACATTGGTGATTAACTCAAACAGGAAGTGACAGGAAGCAGACTTTTTTTGTCTTTGCTGTTTCTAGAAGTTTTGTAGGGACAAACTCGGGCGTCTTGTCTGTTTGAAAGTACCTAAAGAGGTCATCTAAAGGCTTTGAGACTGCAGGCTGGAGACCAAAGTATTATTAATAGACTGTATGAACTTTTTGTAAAGATTCCTTGTCGGGAATGAAGCCTCCTCAGTGAGACGGTCCATGTAGGAAGTGTGTATGTCTGCGCGCGTGTGTGTGTGTTTGGTGCTCTTTCATTTTCTTTACAATACAAATGCTGAAATCTATCGATTTGTTGAATACTCTAGGACTGAACACCAGAACAGCCATTTAATATCTCAGCAATTTTTTTGTTATTAAACAACAAATTCCTAATATTAGTAATATAAATACATTTAAAGGTATAGATTTGATTCAAATTGTATTGTTGGCTCCACAGAGCTGAACTGATTTCATATATATTAACCGGAGCATGAAGATGGAATACATATTTCAGTTTACACACTTAAGGTGGGTGGCGTGTTTCGTTTCCTTTCTGACCTACGATCTTAAGCTGAATTGTAAGTTTAAGGCCATTCGTACCATTTGAGGATCTGGTGCTACTAATTAATAAATAAACCTAGAAAATTAAGATGAATTCTGAATTAACACATACTTCCATGTGGAAATAGCTTTTCAAGTATTTATTCGCCAGCTCAATCGAAACGTAATATTAAAGATCACTTGACATTAAAGAAACGGTGTTTGATATTTGATAAAGTAAATACATTAACAGCCAAATATAATCTGAAGGAAAGCTGCACAAAATAAACAGTATAAAACAGGAATAAACATGTATTAATATTAATCTTTTTAAAGCAGTACCTTTTGAATTGAAACTAGATCCATGCTAGATATTAGAGTCTCTTAAATCGATTGAAAAAAGCTGAAAATGTGTATAAATATAATTAAAGTAAAGGTTTCATTATTTTATGTCCCACAATTTGATGTGGGGGAAAAACAAACATTAAAGCATTACTGTTGGAATTTTCAACTAAAGAAAATCTACTCTAGCTAGCAAGCTAGCCTACTTACTAGCTAGTAACAAGCTAGCATATATACTAGCAAGGCCTTGTTTTTCTTCACAAATCATACTTTGGCTAGTATTTTTTTTTTATTTGTAAAGAAAAAAAAATGCTAAAACCCACCTGATAGTGTTATGTGGTGGACCTGATGTGTGCAGGGTCAAAACCAGGAGTTTATTCATTGTTGTTGAATACATTCATTGTTATTATGTGCTGTGTGTATATTCTGTCTAAATTAAAAAAAAAAAAAAAAAAGATTATTTATCGGTAAGAAAAAAGAAGTATGTGCCGCACATGTACTTTTTATACACGGGTGTATTTTATTGTACAATATTTCTCAATGTGAAATCGGAGTATGACAGTGAATCACCTTAACCTTGTTATTAATAATATTAAAGATTGTATTTAATTAAATGTGCCTGTTTGTGTAAACGTTCTACAAGAAGTGCATTTGTGAAACATGTCAATGTGCTTCACATGACTTCATCTGACACTTCATATGAGTTGTGTTTTGTAAAAAGAAAAAGAAAAAAAAGGAGAAGTGTCACCTGAGTTCCTTTTTCTTTTGTTTCTTGCTCTCTTACATGCGTGCACACACACACACACACGCACGCATGCACGCACGCACGCACGCACACACACACACACACACACACACACACACACACTCTCTCTCTCTCTCTCTCTCCTTCAGTTAACAACACAGTAAATTGTGCTTCATAAGTGTCTTATAAACACTGTAAACATACAATTTTCTCTCTTAATCTCTCCCCCTCACTCACTCACTCACTCACACACACACACACACACACACACACACACACACACACACACACACACACACACACGCACACACACACACACACACACACACACACTCTCTCTCTCTCTCTCTCTCTCTCTTTCAGTTAACAACACAGTAAATTGTGCTTCATAAGTGTCTTATAAACACTGTAAACATACAATTTTCTCTCTTAATCTCTCCCCCTCACTCACTCACTCACTCACACACACACACACACACACACACGCACACACTCACCACCTTCATTCTCACAACTGTTTATTTTTAGCCATGACATGATTCACTTCTCTGTGGCCATGAACAATCTCATTAAGTGTGTGTTAGCATTTCTGCCATTGTTTTTTCCCCCCGCCAAGATCAGGCTACATGAAACTCACAGACTTTTCCCCCCATAGCTTGCTTATATCAGTAAGAAATCTTTGCGTAGCTAACATTCTGTCGTGAATAGCAAAACACCCGTACCCATTTCATAACTCCCTTAATAAGTAGGTCAGTGTGTGTCGACTTGAGCGTGCCTGGTTCAGAACCTGAGTTTTTTGGTTGCTGTATCTGTGGCGAATCACATGTTCGCTTTGTGTTCATATGGCTTTTGTCGGGGTTGTCCAGATTACTCTCGCTTCCCAAAAGCATGCCAGTAGATGCATTGGTGACTTAAAGTTCCAAGGGAAGCGGTAGCTCGGTGGTTAAGAACAGTGCAGTTTGGATTGAATGGTTTTGAAGTTCTGAGCCTTTACATGAGAGGCATCATTGATCTTATTTATCTCTTATCTATACTTATTTATTTAGCCCAGGTAAATGGAAATTGCCTCACCATGTGAAAGAATTATATGCTTTAATGAATCAGTATTGGGCAATAAACTGTTAATATTAACTGATTACTCATGATGATTTAACAAATGTCAGTAAAGACATTGGTGACTGTGGATAACATTTACAGTTTATGATATTTGGCACACATCCTTATCCAGAGCGACAAAGGTGCTTTATCAATAAACACATTCTGATATGAGTTTATTGAGACACACTGCATGCTCATTCTTTCGGTTTTAAAATCTGTCGGAAGAGTTTGAAAAGTGGAAAATAAAGCACCAGAAAAAACACCTTAAATACAAGAACTGATAATTTATGCAATGCTGGAAAGAGGTCAGTCTTATTTGTCATTTGAAAACTATTCGTGATTCAGACGTTTGGACACTGTGTGCAAGTTTGTTTCACCACAGTGGTGCGAAGACAGAAGAGGCGTCTGACTACTACTTGGAAATGGTGAATTTGAATTCAAGCTGCCAATTTTACTTCCTCCAGCAAGGCCAGGAACCCTAAATGTCATGAAATGAATAAAGCCTTACACCACTTCCTAAAGCGAAATATTCCGGATAGGAGAATTATCCCATTTTTTTTCACCTTGTATCATTGTGTTTATATAAAATATATAACACCATGCCAGTTCATCAGTTCCTAGCATGAAGAAACAACCGTTGGCAATGGATTTTGCTACATTTACTTATGTTTAAAAAAAGTACTGAAAATAAAACCTCTCTCTTCTCTCTCTCTCTCTCTCTCTCTCTCTCTCTCTCTCTCTCTCTCCCTCTCTCGCTCTTTTTTTATTCTTTCTGCAGAATTCACCAAAAAAAAATACATCATCTCTTTTGCTCGGTTGGTTTCGGGTTCCTGTTTCACAAACTAATTATACCCCTGCCAGTGCTCACTCTGCTGTTTACATGAGGAACTGCACAGATATAAAAGTCCGATGTTTCATATCGACATTGGAATGCACAGGGATGAACACATGACATATAATATTCACTTATTCATTTCCAATATTATTCATGTTGGTGTTTCTGGTTGGTGCTGTGCGTATAGTTCATATCAACCAGAGAAAGTCATTTTTTAATTACTGGTTTAAATTATTTTCAAACCAATCCGCTTTAAAACCGCCTGTTTTGTTGACCCACTAAAATAACTCTGATTCACTGGTAAACACTGTAGTCAAAAGTATTCACATTCATTACTCAAGGTAGAAGTATAGACACTAGGGTTTAAACTCAAGTATCAATTCAAGCGTTTTACTCAAGTAAAAGTGTAAAAGTACTGGTTTCAAAAGTACTTAAAGTATAAAAGTAAAAGTAATGTAAGGGGAAAAAATGCCATTCTGGACAAAAGCTTAAGCAGCACCTGTCGCAATTTATTCACAAGTCTCTCTACAGAACTCCCTACTGTAGTGCAATTTGTGGAGGTTGAAGAGAAAACACCTTTGATAATAAGCCAATATTGGAGAAATAATCACTTTTAAGAAATAATCCTTTTTGAATAACGACCCCAACACTGGTTATGTCCTTGCTGGAGTGTGACGTGATTTGCTTCGCGTGCGATGGATCGCGTACAAACCAATAGGGTGTCGGGATTGCATATATTTATACTTTTTATCCAATCACATTCACATTTACTCTATCCGGATGGTGTGATTTACCTGGATATATATACATTTTTGGATTTTTTTTGGAAAATTTACAAGCCGTAATGAAATATGAGTAACGAGGCTATTTTTACAATGTAAGGAGTAGAAAGTAAAAATAATTGTAGATAAAAGTATAGATAATACATTTTGATTGGAAGGGTTATAACCCTTGTGTTTACCATGTACATGACATGTGTGTGTTTGTTTGTGCAATTTGTATATTATATATATATATATATATATATATATATATATTATATATATATATATATATATATATATATAGTATTTAAAATCTTTTTATTACATTTTTTTTCCTTCTCTTTATTACTTTTTAAACAACAGCAACCTGAAGTTTTATTTGTATTGTTTATCAATAATACCCCAACCCCCGCCTTTATTTCCTGGCTAGCTATTGGTCTGTCCATCTATTCAACCATCTAGAGCAGGGTTGTCCAATCTTTTCCACAAAGGGCCAGTGTGGGTGCAGGTTTTCATTCCAACCAAACCAAGTCCACCCTAAAATTGTCCTGCTTCAATATAATGATTTTCATTTTCAATGCCTATCAGGTGTGACCCTTAATTGATTGGATTAAGACTTAAGTAATACTAATACAGGAGTGTCCAATCATTTCCATGAAGGGCCAGTGGGGGTGCAGATCCAATCAATTAAGGGTCACACCTGATAGGCATTGAAAATGAAAATCATTAGATTGAAGCAGCTCAATTTTAGGGTGGACTTGGTTTGGTTGGAATGAAAACCTGCACCCACACTGGCCCTTTGTGGAAAAGATTCTACAACCCTGATCTAGAGTGTTTCCCTCTGCAGTTAGCATTTCTAAAGTGTTGCTGACGATACCAATTATCAGGTCTTCAGCCATGACAGTTGCAAGTAGGCTTTGGGTAATTAGCTAATATTAGAAGGGATGGCGTGCCATTACTGAAATCCCTAACCGCCCGAACTGAGGCTGAAATACTCTGGTCTGCTTTGGACCGAGGAAAAGCAGTGCTTGTGTGGCGTAAACTATAGACTGCCCAGTGAATGGGAATTTTAGAAAACATCCTGGTATTTTCTGGGTTCTTTTTCCCCAATTGGCTTAAATATAAAAACTTTGGTTGGCTAAACCCACCAGTGACCCCCCGCTACCATCGGCCCTGGACCTAGAACTTCTTGATCGGGTTTGGGGAATTTGAAGTGAACGCTTAAACCATTCCTGAACAATCTGCAGTGCAGATTTTGCAGGCAACCTTATCTTGCTGAAAGAGGCCACTGGAAACAATGCTTTAGAGTTGTACTTGTTCTGTAACAATGAAGTTGGTTATTGTTAGGGTTCACATTTGGAAAGCAATCATCAATGCTGAAAGCTATCTACAGGTTTTATTTTTCCATCCAGACATGTTTTCAGGATATTCCTTAAACATTTCAGCATGACAATGCTAAATCGCATGCTGTATCTATTACTAAAATTACTGTATCGTTATTATTAAAAGATTTGACGAATCATGAAAAGGTAAAAACGACAAAGAAGACCCAAGACTGTTGGGCAGATAGAATCCGGTATAAGGGTTTTTTCTGTATTTTCAACTCCCAGACACATACAGACTGTGGTCAAATGTTTGTCAGTTGTTTTGTCACATCAAAATAAAAAATACAACCTTTAATTGGTACATTTTCAACAATTGATTTGTTTTCTGTGTTAAAGGAAACGTGGGTCCTGTTTTTAATTTACATTTTATGATATATAATGTATAACGCGATAATTGCTGATATACATTTCACCTGTCAGTGGTGTTAAAGTCGTTGCGATAATTAGTGATTAGAAAGGTGGATGCTCATTTACATTTTGTGTATTCGCAATTTGTATATAAGATGTAATGTTGAGAACATTAATTCAAAATTTACAAATAAATAAATGGCACTGAGATCATTTCCAAGCATCAATATGTCTCAAAAAAGACCCCTTTCTCATGTCACATTATTAACTAGTAATGTTAATCATTAATAGCAACCAACCAGCAAGATCACATGTTTGCGGTTTTGCTGGGGTGCTATTTTACCCCACTGGGCCCAGTTTCCTGTTTCCGGTGTTTCTCTGCTTCCTCTTAAAGACTTCTTGCAGAATAAGGCCTTTGCACTTCCCTGAATTGACGTTCCCTCTGCAGTCTGAGTTGCCACACATCCTGGATTCACACGCTCACATTTGGTAAATTCGACTCAACAGGAAGAAGTAACACACTTCCATCCTCAGTGAAAATGTTATATATTTTTACATTACCACAAAAAACACATACATAATTGTAGACACAAAGTGACCACTAGGTGGCAGTATAGCTCTGTCATTTTCACAGCTTAAACGGTTCAAAATTCGTAATTGCAATAATCATAAAGTCTGTTATAAAATACATTCAAACACTGCATTTAAAGGCTTAATGTCCCTGAGACTTCAAAAAATGAGCCATTTTTTCATATGCGGATATATATTTTAGCACAATTCTTTCCTTTTTTACATAGATTTACATATGCAGTCAAAACATATTTGGTATACTACATATGTAGTCCCCAAGTAATGATGGTTCATCTTTTTGATCTTAGTCTGATTATAGAGATACAAATATTTTACCGGTGCTCGTCCACTCTCTGTGATATACATATGTACTGTATAGTTTATACTGTAAGATACTGTAAATTGCTATGTTTTGCTAAGTTATGTACTGTCATTTACTGTAAATTATTAGCACATTAGAAAAGTACAGCAAAGTAAAGTAGGGGTGTTCTTTCAGACGAATCTTCACAGAGGTGTAATGAAACAATAATTGTGCTATTTGGGTTATATTGAGTTGCTCAATGTCTGATATCACAAAGAACTACTGGTTTTCTGCCAATAATAGATAAATATACTGCCTGTATAATTCATTTAGAAATCCGATTTGCTGTATGACAGATTTAAGTTTCACTTTCCATGATCTGGGGATTTTAATATTTAACGTGTGGAATATTCTGTAAATGTAAATGTAAATTTACACACACACACACACACACACACATGATTGGACTATGAGTTGACTAGAGGCAAGACTTGATATATCCATGTAAATCTATATTTGAGGACACCCCCTAAAGTACACTATACTTCCCCATACTGATCAGTTATGATGGAGTCATCAGAACACATTGTAACTCTGAAACTAGCTGTATTTATTTATTTTTCCCCCCTGCATTCTAACAAGAACAATAGCACCACCAATGTTAAAAAAAACAAAAACACATGTAATGGTTAACCCTGCGATGGGTTGGCATTCCATCCAGGGTGTATCCTGCCTTAATGCCCATAGACGCCTCCCGTGACCCGAGGGAAGATCGGATAAAGCGGTCGAAGATGAATGAATGACATTTCTGAGACAAACATTGAATTGCACATATGAATGCTTCCACTCAAAAGCAATGAAGCTGGCTTTGAATTGTAATTAATATGAACCAATTTGTTACAATGGCTTACAATGGGGGGGGCTCAATAGCTCAGTGGTTAAGGCACTGGGTTATGATTGGAAGATCAAGTCTTCAAGCCCAAAATTTTGTTGCCACTCCGGGGGACCCTGAGCAAGGCGCTTAACCTTCAGTGCACCAACGATCATCCCCAGCTTCCTAACTGGGAGATGTGAAATAAGAATTCCACTGTGCTGTAATGCACATGTGACAAAGCTTTCTTTTTGTCTTTCTTTTCGGGCAGTTTTGCACTCCAGTCTCAATCAGTGAACATGTGAATGAGGGAACCAACGAATATCTGTTCCTCTTAAGGTTTTTACCTCTTAACGCCTCAGGGAGTTTATCCACATGGCTCTTTCGGTTTTAATTAATAGGGAACAATTTCAGGACTTGTAAAATGTATATTTGTAATTTATGTATTTCTCCGCCGTTAATGTCCACTGATTAAAGTGCTACACTAAAAAAAAAAAGAATAAAACATGGCAACATCAGGCCATTGAGGCTTGCAACATTGGCTCGATTAGTGTTGCCTGCATCAGGTCAAATACAGAGTGCGCTTTGCTGACGAATACGATGTAGTTGCACATTTTGTGCATGTATGCTAATGTGGAATTGGGTGGCTTAACCATTCGTCCTTCATTACCCACAAACTGTCCTGTAAACAACCAACATGGCTATGTTTACTCTGATAGCATTGGCAAGAAGCTGTTGACTTTTAAAGTCGTTTAAATCTCAGGAGTTGCTTTACACTCGTCTCTAAGTAACATAAAAGCAAGTACATCACTGCTGTCAGCTTGAGCTCATAAATTCCTTGTTTATGTTCACTCCCTTATGTTGTAACACAAACAAGCTTTAGTGCGTAGCTTGCTTGTTGTTTCTCAAAGGAAGCATAGGTGCTAGCTGTCTAATTGGCCAGACTTATAAAATGGATTATAGCTTATACAGTAGCTAGTGCATAGATTGTCAAATTGGTTAAGTGGGAGAAAGAAATAGGACAATTATATATATATGGAAAAAGTCTGTGTTCTGTGTGCTTAGCAAATATTAGCTACATTTTGGCTGATTAGCCTCGGTTGGTGTGAGGGAGAAATGTAGATGTTGTTTTTGTTCAGGTCTTCAGGAGATGACACAGGCCTTCTTGGCGTTTTCTTTACCTAAAACAGAAAATTTATTGAGAGGATTTAATGAGTAGAAACAAGCTTGTAATTAATAATCAGTAGGTTCGTTTTTAGCGCAAATGTGCTCAAGATTTGAGATCTGAGATCTCTTTTTTACATTAAAGTTATAGACATCTTTAGGCTTCAAAGGCTAGAAATTATTATCAATAATGATATATGAAATAATTATTCATCTTTCTGAGGGCCAAAGTTGGTACCAAAAAACAGTTGAAGTGAGTAGAGCTATTCCCTTACTTTATTTACCTCTTTTCTTACAAAATGACATTTAATGTCTTGCTATTTGCTATTTTTTTCATCTAAACAATCACTTTAATTGCTTCAGTTGGAGTTAATGGCAATTTGGAAAATACATATCAAGTAACCATGACTCAGAAAATGAATCAGTAAATATGATCAGTACATAATTACAAATATACATACCATGATCTTCACTTTGTGCCTTTTTCTTCGCCTTCTTTTTACCCTTTGTTTTCGCTGTCGTTGCTGTTGCTGTACCAGGTTCCTCTGTAATCAGCTCTGAGGTACCACTGGTGGTGGGTGGTGTGGGATTTGTTGTGGTGTATGGTCCAGGATCTCCTTCATCTGCTTTTTCATCGTTGCCTCCTTTTTGTTTAGACTTTCTCAGTAATGTAAATCTTTTCTTCTTTACAGGTACACATGAGAAATTGGAACCCTTTTTGCTATGCAGAGATGGTGCCGGGCTGTGCGATTCTAGCCGCTCCGTGTTGTCTTCTTCTACCGGGTTCTCATCTGCTAGAAACCGTTGTCTGGATTCCTCCATTTTGTCGATTAGATCCTGCGGCGAGTTGATCTCGTCGGGAAGGCCGCCGAGCGCTAGGAGGTATTTGGGGTTGTGATATTTGTGGGCGGGCACTTTTAAAGTCCCTTTGTCTCCCAGGCTGACTTGGAAGCGTGAGGTCGCGGGAAGCGCTGGCCGCGTTGGTACGGTTACCCGGGTGGATGCTGCGGTGCTACGCTTACCAATGCTGAACTCCTTGAAGAGGTTGAGCTCACGCGAGATGGCGTACAGCTCCCGGAAATCCCGGTCGAACGTGTCGACAATCTGTCCTGACATGATGATGATGATGTTTCTGTCCATTCGCGAGGAACTCCATGAGAAGCTGGACGGCAAAATAAAACAATGATCCTTGAGAATAGCCTTTATTTGTCACATTACAGCACAGTGACATCCTTTCTTCGCATATCCCGGCTCATTTTGGAAACTGCGGTCAGAGTGCACTGTCAGCCATTATAAGGGCAGGCCTGGAGCACAGAGGGTTAAGGGCCTTGTTCAAGGACCCAAGAGTACAGATTGGTGATACTGGGGCTCAAACCCCAACCCTCCAATCAGTAGCACAGTGCCTTAACCACTGAGCTACACCCCTCCCCTGAATAATATAGTATAGAGTTAATGTTACACCATAGTGGACCAAGAAAGGAGAGTTTTTTTTTCTTATTACACCACACCAGTATATGATTTTAAAACAAGTTACTTCCTTTAGAGCAGCAATAAGTAATGTTCATGGCTCAATGTTCAGCTGGTCAATAATAATTACTTAGTTAAAAGCAGGAAAAGCAGTTTACACACATTAATAACAACATGTCTAGCACCATGTTAATTTCTTTTCCTCCTTAATTGACGTTAATGGTTAATAGCCCATGATTTGTACTGAAATAATTACTGTTGCGAACGAGCAAAATTGTCGTAATTAACCTTTAGCGCCATAGACTACTTCCAACCTGCTATTTCTAAGAGATGCTTTTACATTGCTACGTAACATTTATTTCAGGACCCCGTGTAGTACCTAGACGGTGATTTAATATGTAAATGCTACAGCAGGGATTTGCATTCGTATCAGCAAAGGGCCAGTTTCCATTCCGGCATATTAGGAGGCTGATTGGAGACCGAGCTGATCTGATTAAACAAGTGGAATCAGGTGTGGCTCCTGCAGAACACCGTGTGGGAAAGACTGAAACGCCTATAAACGCTCTATAAAATCTCTACCCTTGAAGGTGGATGTAGACTTTTCCACTGTTAGCTGGATATTCTCGGTTACAGATCGTCGGATTGAACGGTTTTTCAGGCAAATAGAACGGGTTCACACACCTGTAAGAGCCGAACATCACTTTGTCCCCGTCGATAAGCATGTATTTGTTGCTCAAACAGCCAGGGATTCTCCCATAGGACAAGTCGAGTCCAATACCTCTCAACATGCGGATCCGAATGTTCTGTAAAGGCAAAAGGGGTTTACCTTTTTATAAACTGTTTACTATGACACTGTACATGTTTGTGTATGTGTATGTATATATATTGTATGTGTGTTGTGTGAGTGCTCTGTCAAATTTAAAGTGTTAATAAATCAAATACATTTGAACAGCAACTAATTTTAGTAATGCAAGATTCATTTAGCTCACATTTCTACTATTAAAACAACACGCATTTGTTTAAAATATCCGTTCTTTAAATACAAATATAAAATACAAAATAACCTCTAAAAGAAAATACATTTTAATCCCCACACTGATGTGTCAAATATCTGTCCTAATGATTTATGTAATTTAATTCATTCATCTTCTACTGCTTTTAAGGCAGGCCCCAGTCTATACTGAATGCCAACCCATCGCAGGGCGTGCACACACTCGCATTCACACACAAGGGACAATTTTCCGAGGTGCCAATCAACCTATTGTTTGTTTGGAACAGGGAGGAACCAGAGAACGAGGAGAACCTGAGGAGCGGGGAGAACATGCAAACTCCCAACCCTGGAGGTGTGAGGTGAACGTGCTAACCACTAAGCCACCGTGCACCTTTAAAACACCATCTTTGCCTTCAAATATTTGCAAGAATATTTTGTCTTCATGGTCTATGTTGAGTTTGGTTCACTAATAATAATCATTTGCATAAAGCATCCATATTAGTCCATGAATCGGGTAATGGGGGGTGTATTACATAACTTAACTTGATTAAATATTTTAATTGATTGACAGGATAGATATATATAGATATATATATATATATATATATATATATATATATATATATATATATATATATATATATATATATATATATACACACACACAAGGGGCACGGTGGCTTAGTGGTTAGCACGTTCGCCTCACACCGCCATGGTCCGTGTTCGAGTCCCGTCTTGGCCATGTGTGTGTGTGGAGTTGTGCATGTTCTCCCCGTGCCTCAGGGGGTTTTTCTCCGGGTTCTCCGGTTTCCCCCCGGTCCAAAAAAAAACATGCACGGTAGGTTGATTGAAAATTGTCCCTAGTATATGATATGTGTGTGTGTGTGTGTGCCCTGTGATGGGTTGGCATTCCATCCAGGGTG
Source organism: Kryptopterus vitreolus (assembly GCA_030449085.1). Classification (NCBI taxonomy): domain Eukaryota; kingdom Metazoa; phylum Chordata; class Actinopteri; order Siluriformes; family Siluridae; genus Kryptopterus; species Kryptopterus vitreolus. The sequence goes on along the minus strand of JACRUU010000029.1, from coordinate 6,616,454 downwards.
TATCCTGCCTTAATGCCCATAGACGCCTGAGATAGGCACAGGCTCCCCGTGCCCCGAGGGAAGATCGGATATAGCGGTAGAAGATGAATGAATGAATATACACACACATACATACACTCTACACACACATACATTGTTTTGCACCTGTCTTTCCTGCTCACCTGGAGATGCTGAGGGCTGACCTTTAGTCTCTTACACATATCAAGGAAGTGTGGCGCTCCATTACCGTCCAGGATAACGTAGACTGCGACGCTACGCTTGGATGCCGCGTCCAGCAAATCTTGTAGGATCTGAAGGTCTGTGAGAAGGTCCATCACAATAGCGATAACCTGAAAAAGCACATGCAATAAAGAATGAAGTTGACAATGAACGTGAAGAAGAGAGTATTTTAAGCATTTGATTTCTATCATCAGAATATGAGAACATGGAAAGTGATCACAGTTTTCTGAAAACAAACTTTGTCTTCAGATATTTATATAAAAGAAAAACATATCGAGTGCAGCAGCGAGTGGCAGAACACATTCCCAGTGAAATGCTACAGAGGTCTCGCCTTGATTCTCTTTAATGGTTTTATATATATATATATATATATATATATATATATATATATATATATATATATATATATATATATCACTATGCATTGAATGCTTCTCTGGAACAAGGTTTTATATATTCAATTATTTCATTTCAATATCTCTCTCTGTCTCATCTTCCCTCCATCCATCCTTCTATCCACAGTATTTGGGAAAAATATGACTTGCCCAACCGTATGTGGTCATTTCCCAAACTCTTAACACATCGCTGACTGCATGCCAGGCCTCCTCACATTACATATATCAGTACCTGGCTTTACTAACACCCTTGTGGCTGAATGAGAGCAAATTTCTACAGGAACACTCCAAAAGTTTCACTCTAGTGAAACATCTTAATATTCTATAATATCCTATACAATTCACATGCTACACATATATAGTAGTTATATGCATTTTCTCTTCATATGCGAGTTATTATAAGGGTTATTTCACATACTGGAACAATAAGCCAAGTAGCACTTTGCTCGCAGTGAAAATATCCTTTGACCTTACAAACAGAAAGCAAAAAACATCTGGCATGGGTTTTGTGAGGGCAATCGTTTTATCAGTTACCTTGCTAAGACACACCTGAACTGCCGTTTTAACCTATAAATGCTTCTGTGTTTATCTCGTTTCTACGGCTGAATACAAAACGACAAAACCTCTTAAAACGAAAGGAAAACCATGACGAAGCTAAATAAAGGTTAAGTAAAGAATGTAATAATGCACCAGGGTGTGTGTGTGTAAATTATTAACACACTGTACAAGCTGCTGCTAGTAAAAATGAAGCGGACCAATCAGAATCAGGAATTGACCCAAAATGGAGCTACTATGTAAAGAATGGTTCCAAGGTATTGTTATTTCAGATATATATTTGAAATGTTTTCCCCGTGCCTCAGGGGGTTTTCTCCGGGTTCTCCGGTTTTCCCCCGGTCCAAAAACATGTCCTGCTTTAATGCCCATAGACTCCTGAAATAGGCACAGGTTCTCCATGACCCGAGAGAAGATTGGATTTAGAGGTAGAAGATGAATGAATGAATGAATATATATATAGTGCAGTATAAGTGAAATAAAGAAAAGAGATGATGAAGAAGAAGAAGCTGCTACATCAGACATCATACATTAACAAAGGGAACAAAGAACTACAAAGGAATCCAACCTCAATCCTGACTACACCTGGTTTAGCCCTGATCTTGGGTTCGACAATGTAATTCTTATGAAATCAAACGAATAATTCTCAAAAAAAAAGTAAAAATAAGATTCTGAGTGAGCAAGGTAGGCATTATTTCTATTAACCCACTGAAACGCAGTCAACAGTTGTGCTTTATGCAACACCATCAGCAGGCTCATTTGCCTCGACAATGCACTCCTTTAAAAATGATTCAGTGAGAAAGCACACCACATATTTACTGATTTGCATCCATTTAATTAAAAAAAAACCTTACAGCGGGAAACGAATGAACAATTCAGTGTCTGATAAAGAGCTGGTGTGGGGAACGTTTATAAAATGAATATATGTTAATATGCTTTGTATTGCTCAGAGATGCTTACACACCACACAAGAAATGGAAGTGACATTCCTGTCGGCTGACTAAATCGGACCTGTTTTTTTTTCCAAGGTAGTGCTGAGAGGGGGAAAAAAATACCTAGAAACTTGCTAGAACTTGAATTTACAAGAATGTGACTATGTGCACACATAATACAAGTGAGTTGAAAGGCAGCTGAAGGCTAGGACTACAATCACTACCAGTAAAAAAAACTTAAAACTAAATGCTCAGGTCATGACAGTGTTTTTTTATATTATTCATGAAAAAAAACAACAACATACATTAAGTGTACAACGGTGCAGACAATTTTAGCAAGAAACACATGTTTTCATCAGAATATGGGCAAAAATTGTACAACAACAACAATAACAAAGACGGAGAGAGGGAGGAGAAACCGGAGAGAGCTCCCCCTGAGCCACCGCCTCCTTCACGCCCACCTAACCCAACCTTGCCCAAGCCCGAGACGACTCCGGTGACCCTGACGCAGAAGGAGGCGCTGCTCAGGAAGACCCTTGGACATAGGCCTGGCAGACCAAGACCCCCTTGACCTGTCCATCACCACACTAACTGGGTGTGAACAACTTATAGACAATATAACCAGCACAAATATATGACACGCTTTTCCTCCAGTTTTGCAAATGTACACAAAGATTTGTATATACTGTATTGTATATAAATTGTATATATTGTATAAATTGTATATAATTGTATATACATTGTATATATTGTATATTGTATATATTGTATATTGTATATATTGTATATTGTATATATTGTATATACTGCTCTCACTAACAATGTTACTGTTTACATGCACATTTTGCACATCTACTTTTTATCACTGCTGTTCTACTTGTTCCTTTGCACACTCGCCAAACTGTGATACTTTTCACTAGGTCGTTGTTGTGTTTTTTTATTTATTTTATTTTATATTGTGTTAGTTGTTTGTTATGCACTGTCTTGTGTTGTCAACACAGTCCTATTCTGTCTTTGCGCTGTTTGCACTAGGTTGCACACGATGCACTTTATGTTGCTAGGACAAACTTAGTCTCGTCCTCAGCATTGTGTTCTTGTGTTCGTGTTATACGTTGTTTTGTGTAGCACCAGGGTCCTGGAGAAAAGTTGTCTCATTTCACTGTGTACTGCGTCAGCTATATGTGGTTGAAATGACAATAAAACCTCTTGACTTGACTTGACTTGACTTGAAAGAAGTGCCGCTTATTGTGACACATGAATTTTCCAGCCATATGAAGGGTTCCAGCCATATATGTGGTGGTTCATCCATCCACTGTAACTACGACTACAAAAGGATGATATTAGCCAAAAGGCAGAAAAAAGGGTGTCTTACACTGTCGTAATATTACATTTCCCTATCACAAACCTGTTCCACACAAACCTGTTCCAGCATGACAATGCCCCGGGCCTCCTTACCCTACATTACCAATACCCTTGTGGATGAATTAGCACAAAACTTTACACACACACACACACACACACATACTCATCAATCTAGTAGAGCATCTTCCACAGAGTGTTGGACGTGTTGAAAAAGTGTTGTTCAAAAAACATACGTTTTATAATCAGTACATTTACGGCATTTGGCAGACGCCCTTATCCAAAGTGACTTACAACTCAGCAATTGAGGGTTAAGTGCCTTGCTCAAGGGCCCACTAGTGGCAGCTTGGTGGTGGTGGGTTTTGAACCCATGATCTTCCCGTCCAGAGCCTAACACCTTAACCACTAGGCTACCACCTCAGTAAATGAAACACTCCCGTCAATATTCCAATAAGAAAGAGAAAATGTGTTAAAACCATTTGGCACGTGAGATTTTTTTTAAACGAATGAAAGCACGTGGATATGCTCTGTGTGCGCTCAATAATGTATCTCCATCACACGTGCTTCAAATGAAACGAAAGCATGATTCCAGTTTTGTGTTAAAGCAGTTGATGGACCTGTTTTGTTCTATTTAATCAGAATTTCTATTTGATAAGAAGAAAGAAGAAATCCATGGGCCTGGGAAACAAAAAGTCTTGTTTTGTTACAATGATAAATTTATACGGTCAATGTATACTGTATTATGCAGGAGTTGCATTTTTTATGTATTTATATGAATATAGTTAGGGGAGGAAAAGTGGCTGTTTAAATAATGGGTCTTGTATGTCGCCTGAGTGTTACTGATAATATACTCAAATAAGCAACAGTTACACAATAAATGAAAGGGTCAAGGGTTTCTAGTTACATGTACATTCAAGCACAGTGAAATTCTTTCTTCTCACATTCTCACAAATGCTAAGAAGCTGGGGTCAGAGCAGAGGGTCCGCTCTTGATTCATCACCCCTGGGGGGGAGAAGATTAAGGTTGTTGCTCAAGGGCCCACTAGCTTGGACACATCCCGAATTTTCGATCAGTAATCCAGAGCCTTAACTACTGTGCTATTACTTCCTCCTGGTAGCAAGAAACTTAATTCTTAAGTCAGCCAAAAATATTACCTGTCTGAGGCACACGATATATGAATATATATATATATATATATATATATATATATATATATATATATATATATATATATATACATACATACATATATATATATATATATATATATATATATATATACATATATATATACATATGTATATATATATATATATATATATATATATATATATATATATATATATATATATATATATATATATATTCATATATATTCATCATTCATCTTCTTCTACCCGCTTCTATCTGCCCTCGGGTCACGGGGAACCTGTGCCTATCTCAGCCGTCTTGGGGCATCAAGGCAGGGTACACCTTGTATGGGGTGCTAACCCATCACAGGACTAAACTAGGGACAATTTTCCAAGGTGCCAATCAACCTACCGTGCATGTTTTTTTTTTTGGACTGGGAGGAAACCGGAGAACACAGGGAGAAGTGGGTGAAGAGGCACGGGGAGATCGAACCCAGACCCTGGAGGTGTGAGGCGAAGCCACCATGCCCCCCATATATATATATATGGGGGCATGGTGGCTTCTCCTCACCCATTACTAATATTTTATATATATAATGTGTATAAAATATTAGTAATGGGTGAGTTTTTGTACACACACAAAGTGAGACTGTAGTGTATTGGGAAGTGATAGTTTATATATTAGGTAATGGATTTTCTATTGAAAGGTCGTGAGTTCAAGTCCCAGCTACACCAAAGTGCCACTTCTGGGCCCTTGAGCAAGGCCCTTAAGCTAGCTGCTCATTTGAACAAAATTAATGATTAAATGATAAGGAAGTCTGCAAAGTATCGTACAAATAAACATATTGTAAAAGTGTGAGTGAGATGACATTTGTGTCATTTCACCGTAAAAGCCTGTCTCATTTTGGGGGAAAATGCAAACCTTGTGCGCTTCTTGGATCAGCCGGCGGACAACTTCTTTAACGTGCGGTCCGTTGTCTTTGGGCGGGTGCGTGTGTACCATCACGCGTGTGACCCCCTTAAAGAAGCCGGTGTTGGGCCACCCCATGTCCAGCGGCGGCACGTCGGTGTCGGACTTCTCAGGCCAGTAGGTCGAGCGCAAAGACTTCGAGTCCTCGGCGCCTGTCCTGTGCGCGCTGCCGCCTCTGTCATCGTCCGCGTCGTAGCGCTCCACGGTGCTTCGGATCGAATCGATCTCCCGCGCCGACAGGAAGTCCGCGGCTTGGTCGTCGCGGAGACGTTTCTTGAACGCGTCGTCGCCGTTCCTGAGCAGCTCCTCGAGCGCGGTTCGGTGCGCCTCGCTGTAATAGAACTCCGGCCTCGACTCCGAGACGCTCGCTCCGATCTGGCCATCTTCCATGCACTGTAATTGCGACTCGGCCATCTTGGTGGTCTCCTCTCAAACCCAAGCCAAAATAACACCGTTCTTCTCAATTTCTTCCACCTTGAGTTCTTACTAGCGCGGAAGTAGCGCTTTTACCCTCACCTTTGTGCATCCGCCAAAGGTGAGCGCATGAGAGGGCGTGGATGCGGGGAGATCTCCATGCTCATTGGCTTTCCCAGAAATTCCCTGAAATCAAGGGAAATCCCTTCGTTTATGACGTCAGAATGCAGGTTTACACTATTACATATGCTTTATGGACAGAGACGGTCTGACTTTTCCAGTGTGTGTGTGTGTCTGTGTTCTCCGGTTTCCTCCCCGGTCCAATCCTATATATTATATATATTATATATATATATATATATATATAATATATATATATATATATATATAGTATATATATATATATATATATATATATATATATATATATATATATATATATATATATCTTTATATATATATATATATATATATATATATATATATATATATCAACCACAACCAAGGGCCTTAGTGCTCTATATCTTTTACAACAACCCATCTAAAGAATATCTTCACTGAGCTGTCTTTTTAGACAGGAGCATTGTGATGCAGGAATAAGTAAAGAAAAAAAGTTTACGGGAAAAAAAACACAAATGAATGGAAGTCCGGTGTCCCATTAACGTTTACCCATATACAGTAAGTGTACCTGCTATAATGTAATGACAGGATTTCTTTTCGAGTGAAAATCGAGTCTTGTGAATGGATCTGTTTAAAGCTGGAATTATTTGTATTTATATTGAGTTTTTATCGAGCTTATTTATTTATTTATTTTGTACATTTAAAATATTTCTTTCATAAAAAAAGCATCAATACTAAACTCGTTGTCTTTTATTAGACAGCATTAAGAGAAAATCACTCCAATTGACAATGGCTGGATTGGCAACAGGCTTTAATGACGGTTGCTGTGCAGTCATTGCAGGGTGTGTGTGTGTGTGTGTGTGTGTGTGTCAGCTGTGCTATTCTTTGAAACGCCACATTTATTAGAAGGTCTTAAATATTAAAAGTGTTAATTTCATCACAACATAAAAAACAACAACAACAACAACAAAATATCTCGGTAAAAGCAACACTCAAGAACACATAACCTGCGATAAATAAATACAAATATGTAATAACAGCTCATATGATTTTGACTATGGGCACTCATAAAATAGTGATGTAGTTGGCAGGGAAAAGTCCTTTTCTTCCTCGTAGCTGTCCCACCCACCAGAAAGATTCTGATTGGTCCAGAACGTCTATAATGTCACCGGCGCTGAAATTCAGCTCGTCCTGCTCCTCGGCTATGAAGTCATACAGAGCCTTTACCTTCAAAACGGATGCCTGCGCATACATAACACAAACACGACGGTAAATAATAATAATAATAATAATAATAAAAAGACTCGAAACTTATACATAACCATTGCCCAGTGGTTTGTTTCTATACGTCTGCATTACCAAAGCCTTATACTTACGACTGCCCTTTTCATATTGACTCATGGTGTTTTGATCATTGCCTGACCTTTGCTGCTCATTGACTACGACTTTTGTCTATTGTATTGGATTTGTCTGGCTTGGTTTATTAAAAACAAACAAACAAACAAACAAAAGCCTGCATTTGCATCCTGAAGCGTTTTTGTTCAACAGGCGACAACACCCAACACCAATTATAATGCTTGCTAGCATCTATGCATAGGTAAGACGTTCAAAGTTTTAGTTCAGATGTAAAATGTTCACAGAAATCAGATTTGGACCAATTTCTAATTGCCTTTGGATTTTATTTGAGCGGGGTTAGACGTTTACAAGGTAGGATGTCGAGGCCGGCTCTGTTTTACTCCTTATTTGTCGTTGTTTACTCTCATTGAGCTCATTGAGAGGTCTTCCCGATCTTTCGCTGCCTTCCGGTGATATTTCGGTCTTGAAGCGGGTGGGCCACCCAAAACAATTCGCCGTATGTCACACGTACTGTGTACCGCATGTAGATTAATCCTGTTTTACGCAGGATTACGTATTTCACATTGGCACTTTCTAACTTGCTGACCAAGATTAAAGCAGAGACGTGGTAGGTGGTCGAAATAGTACCAGTTAGCACTATTAGCTTTTCATACATTCATTCATTCATCTTCTACCACTGTATACGATCTTCCCTCGGGTCACGGGGAGTCTGTGCCTATCTCAGGCGACTATGGGCATTAAGGCAGGATACACCCTGGATGGAATGCCAGACGGGAATCGAACCCAGACCCTGGCGGTGTGAGGCGAACGTGCTAACCACTAAACCACCGTGCCCCTCTCATTCATTCATCTACTACCAATATATACAATCTTCCCTTGGGTCACAGGGAGCCTGTGCCTATCTCAGGTGTCTATGGGCATTAAGACAGGATACACCCTGGATGGGACACACACACACACACACATTCATACACTTGGGACAATTTTCGAAGGTGCCAATCAACCTACCGTGCATATTTTTGGACCCGGGAGGAAACCTTAGAACACGGAGAAAAAACCCCTGAGGCACTGGGAGAACATGCAAACTCCACACACATAGCCGAGACGGGAATCAAACCCGGACCCTGGCCGTGTGAGGCGAACGTGCTAACCGCTAAGCCACCATGCCCCTTGCTTTTCATACACAAGAAGCTAATAATTCCGAAAAACAATATAATGGAATCGATATAACAATTTGAAGTAAGAGGGGCAATAATTTCACCCTGATTCTGCCATTCTTTGTAGTGCTGTTTTATTCATTTTTTTTTTTATACTGCAAACGTGTGTGTCTGAAAGTGGTTACCTGTGGAGGTGGAAGAGGCTCTGCAGGACGAGGGAAAGCTCTTTCCTGACAGTGACCGCCCACACATACACAAACACACGTGGAAATGCAAATGAACACGCATATATTTTGCAGTCAGATCCAATTCATTTAAGCTTTCTTCATCTTCCCCAATTTTTCCGTTGAGAAGATTTTAAAGTAAAGATCGGGAGCAGTACAGTACCTTAGGCTGAGGAGCCGGCCTGGGATTTGGAGCAATGTACTGAAAAAAAGGACAAAACAATATATTTGTGTAAAAAAAAAAAAGGACTTTACTGAGCTTTGCACTGTGTTGTGATGCTATAACAGGACAACAGCTGTAAACAACATTTAAAACTGATAAAGGAATAAAAATATGCAAAAAAAAAAAACATGTTAACATGTTAAAACAATATTAATAATAACTCTCTAATCGAATATACTAGACTTCAGACTTTCTTATGATTACATCCTGAAAGCCCCTCCCAAATGATCATGCGTATGGAAATGTATAGGTAATTACATATGATGGTGGAAGAGGCTCTGCAGGACGAGGCAAAGGTCTGGCCTGTACCTCATCTATCCGCCTTCTCTCCTGAAAATGACCATGCGCAAGCCGTTTACACTCCGGGCAACCTTCTTTATCTACATTAAACCATTTTGATTACAATAATATCTAATAAAAAGTAAACAGCAGCAGAGGTAGAGTACCTGAGGAACTGGCTTGCAATCTGGAGCAGAGTTCTGAAAAAAAACAAACAAACAGTATTTTTTATATAATATAGGTAAATACAAAGGGCATATTATGAGCATGAAGCAATGTTGGTCCAGCTGTACCATTAAGCATGTTCTGCACTAAGCATCCTACAATAGATATTGCTATTACAGGACAGGTAAATCATAAAATTGGTTTTATGTTGTTATGTTCTGGTCAAATGAATTCTGATTGGTCAAGGATTGTGGCTTAATTATTCACATCAAAACATTATTGCTTCTATAGCACCATTAATGGCAATATAAACATATTTAATACTTTCTACGGTTATTTCTGTGCATACATATCCATGAAACCTTTTTGAAAAGAGACTCCATTGTCAGCTATGATCTAGCGGCTCAATTAACGCGGTTTATTCCATATTTATTTACTTGGTTCTTTCTAAATCATTCCATTCCATTCTTTTCTCTTTTTTTTTCTTTTTATATCGTTTGATATGTGTGTTCATCCCATTCCATTCTATTTCCGGATTTATATCTCATCAAAGGACGTTGGTGTTCCTGCTTTTCTTCTTGTCTATAACATCTGTCCATGCTGAGAGAGTTCCGACATCCACTCACCCGCTGCTCAGATAAGAGGCGTATAGAGCTCTGCTTGGAGATCGAATTGATTGTGTAGTAGTCCACAAGTTCGTTCAGAGACTTAAATATCTCAGTCCATAGAAAATAGTGGCCCTTGGAGTCCTGGAGCACTTTAAAATGCTGCACGTCGGATTCATGCCTACGGGATAAAGAACAATACTTTCATTCTACTGATAGGTCAAGCAAGATGCTTATTTAATAGGCAACAGACCCAGTTGTTTGTTTGGTTTCCTACGTCGGTTTACGCCATGTTTTCCTTCGCAAACTGCACCCCAAATATCTGTGCAGAGGGATTTCATTCCAGCGGCACTTGAGCAGTTTCGTTTTTCTCCTAACCTGCCCCATCTCATTCATCACTAGCTGGCCAATTGCCGAATTTCATTAACTTTTTCATTAACTTACAGCATCACCAAGTGCTTGCATTGGACTATAGAAATTTGAGGCTATTAAATCTACTTCTGGACAAATACATCACTGGTGTCTAGCTACCTTCCAAATAGACATTGTATATTGTGAATGTGGTAGGTCATAGGTTAAAGCTCTGGAAGGACGGAGGCCAAGCCCCACTATTGTCAAGCTACCAGTTATTAGCCCTTAAGCAAAGTTTTTAAACCACTGTGCTCCAGAGTGGCGTTATCATATTTAACCCCAGGTTCCTAACATTGAAAGTCACTTCTATAACATAGATTTGATAAGAGCTTTATCATTAAACCTGGCCTACAAAGTATAGAAGTATAATCAAAGATGCCTACCACCAAACCATTTGAGGGAGGGGTGTAGCTCAGTGGTTTAAGGCGTTAGGCTGTAATTAGTTACTCCCTAACACTGTATATATATATATATATATATATATAGTATATATATATATATATATATATATATATATATATATATATATATATATATATATATATATATATATATATATATATATATATATATATATATAGTATAATATATATGTATGTGTGTGTGTGTGTGTGTGTGTGTGTGGACATGCCCTACCTCTTACCACACTGAAACAGGACTATTAGCTGATATACACAAATTAAACAAATGACAGGGCGATTCCCAGATTCCTAGGGCTAGATTCGTTTCTTTGAGTCATTAGCAAAAGTTTAAATACAATAAGTGAGCTAGCTAAACCGGCTCAGCAACGGTGCTTTCCCAGGCTAAGTCGATCTCTCTATGCTAGACTGTGTCAGAAAGCTTTGTGTGTGGATTTAAGCTTGATTCACTTCAAAGGGAGCTGCAGTGGATTAAATGGAGGTGGATTTACGTTGGATTGAGAGTAACTGGGAGCGCACTGGCAAAAGGGAAAAGCCCTTTGGCCCAGGGAGTAATGTGAGGAGAAAATTATAATACAGCATTTAATCACAAAAAGACTACATATTTGTGTCGCAATGAGTATAAATAATGTACAACATGATACCAAATAATGATCTTAAACATTGTCTAGGCTCAAGTGGTTCATTAAACCTCTGGTTGAGTGTTAGACTGTGTTTGCACCACCTGACTGAGATGGAGAAATTTCCTGGAGAACTCTGGCTTCCACGGATGATAAACGATCCTATGGGCCGCGGCATGAGAGCGCTCTCGGACGCCCGGCGACTCATATCTTCCTGATACCAGCTACAGGAAAAGAGCCGACGGAGAACAATAGGATCAGCAAAAATACACAGGAGATATGCAATGTCTGCACCCTGGCTGCTTTATCACTCTAAAAAGGTTATATTTCTAAAAACTGTTAATAATCTGTCTAGGAAAATCTTCACTTCACCTACAGTACCAAGTCTGCTGGCGTTGTCAAGGCTGTGGTCTAAAACAGCCGAGTGTTAATCAGTTTTGCTGCAGCAATCCCCAACCTCATCTGCAAACCCTCCTCAATTATCTTTGTCCCATAAAGCCATCATACTAACCTGGGGAAGTCGAGGGTAATGTAATTTCTTGGAACGAAGCCCTGCTGACCATGTCTTTCAGCTCTGTACCAGTTGTCCTTAGTACCCACTATCTGCAGGGGAATGCATCATACATGCTAATTACTAGAAGGAAGCACACGCACACATTATATAAGCAAGAATTAAAACAAAACGAATACTAACACACAATCTAGAAAAATATAGAGAAACATGTGTATATATATATATATATATATATATATATATATATATATATATAAATATATATATACTGGGCACGGTGGCTTAGTGGTTAGCACGTTCGCCTCACACCGCCAGGGTGCGGGTTCGATTCCCGTCTCGGCCATATGTGTGCGTGTGTGGAGTTTGCATGTTCTCCCCGTGCCTCAAAAGGTTTTTCTCATGGTTCTCCGGTTTCCTCCTGGCCCATTTATTTAGGGCTTGGTTAAGGCCGGCAACATATAGAGTGCGTCTTTTTAATGTCTTGATTTATGTCTTACACTTTTGGTGGTCTTAAAAAAAGACTTAAACCAGCCGTGATATAGACTAAATGGAGAAATTTCGAAAGCATAAGCATTTCTAGTGCAAGAACTACAGCTACTTTTGCTGCACTTCTGACCCCAATTAGTCTAAAGTTTTTGGGATGCTCATCTTAATGCTTGGAGCCCTGCAGGTTTGATCATAATAATAACAACAACAACAAAAATATTGCTTATAAAGAACACGCACATTTGTATACACCACCAAACATCCCTACATCCATACAAATGTTTGGGTATTATCTCTATATAGGTCATATTTATGAACTTTTTCCTCTCTTTCTTTTATTAATATTGCATTTGTACTTGACTTATAAGGACATCCAGCCTTGCCTTAATTAGGTCGCCTTTCCTGAAGCTCAGCTCATCATCAGCTGTGGCGGTGAAGTCGAACTTGCAGAGAGCCTCCATGATGGAGACAGCGCATGTGTTCCAAGAGGATTGGAAGCTAGAAGAGGGACACACACAGATTCAGAGAGATAGTTAGTATTTTGTTTGTTGTGTGTGTGTGTTTGTGTGTGTGTGTGTGTGTGTGTGTGTGTGTGTGTGTGTGATGGAGAACGGGAGCTCATTAGAGATGATGTGGTTTTGCCCTTTTCAACTCGCATTTGTTAATATAGACTGAAAGTACAGCACCAGAAATAGACTTTCTATTCTGTGAATATTCGTGCAATTCTACGGAGGCCTGCAAGGAAGTTAAAAAAGTCCTCGTTGACCTCGATCAGCTGATGTCTGATGTTAGTTGTCTTTTGACGGCTTTTTTAATTTTTTTATTTGAAGATCAGTAAAAAAGCATGGTATTATTCAATGCAAAGTACCATAGGACCCAAATCCGGTGGTGTGTTTTCCCTGAACTCCCACCCACTAGCTACACCTGTCACATAAGATGCTTCCTCTGATAAGGCAGTCAACTGTATATTTTCAAACCACTCCTTCAACAGCGTTAAACGAAGAGTTGGCTATATAGGCACCCTTTCTGCATACACACATTCACAGACATACATTTAAGTACATAAAGTAACATTCATTCATTCATCTTCTACCGCTATATCTGATGTGCCTATCTCAGGCATTTATGGGCATTAAGGCAGGACACACCCTGGATTGAATGCCAACCCATCGCAGGGCACACACACACTTGCAATCACACACACATTCATACACTTGGGACAATTTTACAAGGTGCCAATCAACCTACTGTGCATGTTTTTGGACCAGGGAGGAAACCAGAGAGAAAAACCCCCTGAGGCACGGGGAGAACATGTAAACTCCACACACACATGGCCGAGACGGGAATCGAACCCGGACCCTGTGAGGTGTGAGGCGAATGTGCTAACCACTAAGCCACCGTGCCCCCCTCTATAAAGTGAACATGACACAGTTTATTTACATTTGTCCAACATCTTAACCACTGAGATACCACTTCCTCCATATGCCACCCCCTCAGTTCAGCATTGCTCTTTTGGATTCCATAACATGTATATCGCCTGTATTCATTTAGTCATTTTGTTATTTAATCATGTGACTCTCATGCAAATACACCAGGGTTTTTTTTCCCGGTCCAGATCTTGACATCATTGCTAAAATGATTATGGGAGTCACATGACAAAAGAAATAACTGCACAGACTAGGAAAAAAATGAGAGGTGGTCTTCTCATTCTGTGTATCATAATGTGTATTTAATTTTTTTATTTTACATGATTGGAACTCGAGTCAAAGTTGGTTTATGTTGCCATGTTGTGGGATCTGCTTATTTAATAAAAATAATAACATTTTATTTTTGCTCCAAGGAAGGAAATGAATTAAATAAATAAATAAACCACTAAAATGAGCCAATCTTTCTATCACTACTGGACACCAGACATGCTTTAGAATCGTATTGTATGCTTCAGGCCTGTTCTTTCTCTACCAACACATGATCCGGTCACTTTCTTATTTCCGGGCCTGTTTGACTATTTTGGTCCTCTATTATGTTCTCTTCGATTGGAAAACTGGGATGGTTCCACATCTTTCTGAAGAGGTTTATACAGTAATCAAGAACTATGAGGATGAGTTTGAAGATTTACATGAATGGCATTCGGCTTTTTATACTTTGATTCATTTAGGGGTTCATGACCTCCTTGTCCACAATTCCAATGCATTAACCAGTGAGCTACCACTCACTGTAATTAATATAAATAATCTACAAACCAACAGTGAATAAAAAAAAAATATCAGTAAACGATAATGAATGGATAAAGGGCATGCTGAGGATGAGTTGTGAGTCTGGATCTTCTTATGATTTCTTCCTCATACTATTCTTGTTTTTCCTTACCACGCCCACCAATGGTTCATTATATAGGGGGGAAGCTTGGATATGCAAAAAAAGAATTTCACTGTGCTGTAATGTTTGTGTGACAAATAAAGGCTATTCTTAAGGTGAAATGTATAGAGACTCAATTCTAAATGAAAAAGAAAGAATATATATATATATATATATATATATATATATATATATATATATTTTTTTGCAATCTAATTCTGTATAACTGGTTTAAGACAATGCCCATTTTTAAATGGACAATAAAAGATGAATAAAACTGAAACCAGATGGAGTCTTTGTGTTGTTTTAACATATTCCGACTTCAAATGTTTACACCTGTATTTGTTCTACTACATATTTAATCATTTCTGTATAAGACAATAACAAAAGAATTGAAACAGAAATGGCATCGTTGATAGAAATGGCTTGGTCAAGGGGGCTTTTTTGATGCTATTTTATACAGCACAATAATGTGTGGTTTCTAATGCCACAACGCAACATGACATCCTTTGGTTTTTAAAACATGTGAGAGACTGAAAGAGTGAGAGAGTGTGCAAGAGAGAGAGAAAAAGAGAGAGAAAGAGAGAGAAGAGAGAGAGAGAGAGAGAGAGAGAGAGAGAGAGAGAAGAACTGGCTGATTTCTATTGCTTGCATGTAATTGATAACAGGAACTAACTTGTTCCAAATGTAACTACTGTATAATTGGACAAATGACAAAAAAATCAAAAGCTATTTATGCTTCAGGACATTATTGGTCACACATTACACAAATCAATCATATTCATTTGAAATCACTCCTATATTTCCTTTCATCTATTTATAGCATTTGCCAATGGCGGTTCCTCTTGTTCTGAGAAACTTCTCGTTCCAGGATAAGTGTGTGTGCCCATTTTGAGCACTAACTTTGAGCCTCCCCTTCAGCTGGAGCAAAACTACAGGTACACCTGAAAAGATGGACACTTCAGTCTAGAATGAATTTGGGCCTTCGCTCAAATTAGCTGCGTCCGGTGAAGTGGTACGGCTGCAAACTCTCTCACGTACACACACACACACACACACACACACACACACACACACACACACACACACACCCACACCCACATTACATTTAATCATCTACTCAAAATGACCGGCTGTCACAACACCCATTCGGCACTGTTTGTGAATATTAGTCTGTATTAAAGTCCATGCCTGTGGAAATGTCATTGTGAAGCGATAATGCAGCTATATGGCTCATATTTTTCAAACCTTAAATGCGATAGATTTGCTTTAATAGAGCATACAGATCTAAAATATGCATTGAGAAATAAGTTTATATATTTATATATATATATATATATATATATATATATATATATATATATATATATATATATATATATATATATATATATATATTTATGGGGGCTTAGCACGTTCGCCTCACACCGCCAGAGTCCGGGTTCGATTCCCGTCTCGGGAATGTGTGTGTGGAGTTTGCATGTTCTCCCCGTGCCTCAGGGGTTTTTTCTCCGGGTTCTCCGATTTCCTCCCCGGTCCAAAAACATGCACTGTAGGTTGATTGGCACCTTGGAGAAATTGTCCCTAGTTTATGAATGTGTGTGTGTGTGTGTGTGAATGCGAGTGTGTGTGTGTCCAGCGATAGGTTGGCATTCCATCCAGGGTGTATCCTGCCTAAATGCCCATAGACGCCTGAGATAGGCACAGACTCCCCGTGACCCGAGGAAAGATCGGATATAGCGGTAGAATATGAATGAATGAATGTATATATAATAACACTATTTATTACTACATGAGCATCTATGAAATTTGAAATATGAGTATTGATAAAAAAAAACTGCCGGCTTATTCGCCCTAATAAAACCCTGTGCTTCCTAAAAGCCTGCAGAAAAGCAAAAAGGACAAGCCAAACATTTTTTTCCAAACACTCGTCAAATATGAAAAAATATTGTAGAATTTCGTAATTCTACAAATTCTACAGGACTTCTTACTTACTTTTTTCTCCACCCAAGTTCCCGACAAGCGCCAAAAACAGTATTCTTTAACAGTTACGGACTTTGCTAGAAGTCGTATTTCTTCGATCTACGCAGAACGTCTGGTCGAGTTCACGCTGAACACTGACAGGATGTGTAAAAAGAGGAAGCACAAGAGGAAAGTAATTTCGACACAACATCCCCCTGACACACACACACACACACACACACACACACACACACACACACACACACACACACACACCCAACACCACCGCCTACCGCCTCCTCCACCAATACATGTTTGGGAACTTCACTTGTAGAGATAACTGTTATTCTATAGGACACGGTCAATGATAATGATAAACTTTTATACGTGATGAAAAGTAATACACAATAGCGCATATAATATACATAATAAGTCGTATTAAATTGCCGTTTCAGCCATATACAGATGATACAGCGAGATGATAGAGTGTTCCTCAAGCATAATGGTGTTACATAAGACAACATAGGATTACGCAAAACAACACTAACAGAAGGAATAAAGTGCATAGGCGCATTAGTGATATATAGCACACTTTGATATATAAAGGCTTAAGTTTGTAATAAGCTCAAGTTTGCTGAAAATGTAAATATTTGTGCAATAAATACAAGTCGACATTTTTATCGCGATGCATCATTTTCAACATATTTTCATCAATAAAAACAGATTTATTGCCGTACCATTGCTGCTAAGTGAAGATCAATGATCACAACACCGCGGCGATCAAGGCGTGTCCCGTGAGTCACATGGCAGAGATAGAGCTGCATCTCCCTGGGGACATTTCTTTTCTGAGACTTTTTTCTTTTGCACGCATTAGATCTAAGCAGGCACTTAAGTAAATTGAAAAGAAGAAAAAACGCAAACTTTCTGAAGTGGGTATATTTCGAGATGTGAATCGCTTTGGCTTCAGTTAACGTGGTGGAACAATAAATACAACAGCATAGAGAATTATTGTGCAGTACTCACTTGTATACTAAGGAACTGAAATGTATGTTGAAGAATGTCCTTGTAATATTCCGATATTCATTCATTCATTCTAACGCTTCATCCGATCTTCCCTCGGGTCACGGGGAGCCTGTGCCTATCTCAGGTGTCTATGGGCATTAAGGCAGGATACACCCTGGATGGAATGCCAACCCATCGCAGGGCACATACACACTCACATTCACACATTCACATTCACACACATTCACACACTAGGGACAATTTTTACAAGGTGCCAATCAACCTACCGTGCATGTTTTTGGACCAAGGGGAAACCGTAGAAAAAACCCCTGAGGGGGTGCCCCCTGAGGGCGTGCCCCATACATATACATATATATACATATATAAATATATATATATATATATATATATACTGACAACTCATAAATGCTCTGGGACAATGTTCTCTGGCCAAATGAGACAAAACTGGATCTTTTTTTTGCCTTTTAAGCTGTACAGTATGTTCACAAATGAAAGACAATAGGTCTGTAAAACATAAAGGAGGTTCTGTTATGTCTTGGGGCTGCTTTGCTGCATGTTGCTCAGGGAGTCATAAATATGTGAAGGACACAATGAAATCTCCAGCCGACCATGCCGTTCTGATGAGACATGTACTCGGTTGTGGCTCGTGGGTCATCCAGGGGGGATGATTCACCCAAATATACAGCTAAAATACAGCACTTAACAATTGGCAAGATCAAAACCAGTGAAGTGTCCTATTGAAGTGACCTTGACATGAATGAGTGGAAATATGCAGTATGGAGACTTCACACTCTAAACTTGGGGCACACTTTATAGTTTACTTATAATGGAAGGGTCTTATTAGTGATAGACGTATCCAGAAGTCTTTTGTGAAATTGACTACAGAAATGGATTGTTTGTAGTGATTGGTGCAATAAACAATTATATAATATATTATTATTATAATTATTATATATAATTCTTTTATATATAAAATAAATATAGGGGCACGGTGGCCTAGTGGTTAGCACGTTTGCCTTACATCCGGGTTCGATTCCCGTCTCGGCCATGTGTGTGTGGAGTTTGCATGTGCTCCCCGTGCCTCAGGGGGTTTTCCTCCGGGTTCTCCGGTTTCCCCCTGGTCCAAAAACATGCACGGTAGGTTGATTGGCACCTTGGAAAAATTATCCCTAGTATATGAATGTGTGTGTGAATGTGAGTGTGTGTGTGCCCTGCGATGGGTTGGCATTCCATCCAGGGTGTATCCTGCCTTAATGCCCATAGACGCCTGAGATAGGCACAGGCTCCCCATGACCCAATGGAAGATCAGATATAGCGGTAGAAGATGAATGAATGAATGAATAAAATAAATATTAGGCACAAGCCCTTAACCAAAGCAACTTACATGTGTCCTATTTACATTTACATTTACATTTGCGGTATTTAGCAGACGCCCTTATCCAGGGCGACGTACAGAAAGTGCTTTAAGTCTCGATCTAAGGATAAGATTTATTCAAGAAAGGTTAATACAAACTCAAGTACACAAGAATAGACAGTTGCTTTTTTTATTTATTTATTTTTTTTTCATTTTTCATTCTATTCATTAAGAGCTATTGCATCACGGGCCAAGAAGGGCAGATTGGTGTGGTTGGGATTTGACCTTCTGGTCCAAAGCCTTAACAAATAAGATACCACACACCTTGTTTGTCTAGTTCAAATTGTTTCAGAAAAAGAAGTGGGTCCAACTTTTTTCAATAACAGGAATGCCTAAAAAATGTATATTTTTATCCAATATCACTGCACGGTTAAACTCTCCATTTTGCTTGATCTACTTTTGGTGTTTTTTTTTCACTCTTGACCCCTGTGCTCCCGAGGTGCTGTATCATGGCTGACCATGTGCTCTGACCCCAGAGTCCTAACACTACATTAACATATGCGAATAAAGAAATCCACTGTGTTGTAACATGTGACAAAGTAAAAAGTCCCTTTATCTCTTCACCTTTAGCATGAGTTTTCGATGTTGGCATGTAGGGGCTACACGGAGAAATGTAGAGTTGATGTACAGTGTGAAAAATTTTTTTTCATGCTCTTTTCACAACCATTTCTAATGAATAGGAAGTGGGCTGGAGCAGGTTTGTGGCCATGCACTACTGAAAAAGCACAGATCAGCCGATCATAATTTGAGCGCCTGTGAATCCTGCTTTTTAAATGAAAGATTTTAAGGACGGCAACAATGCAACGTGTTAGACATGTTTTCACTTCCTGTGTGTTAAAACTTGCTGAAGTTAAACGATGGCGTCACAGTGACAAGAAGTTTGAGCTGCAAAAGGAAAAAAAGTACTGACGGTAACATGAGTATAGATATATATATATATATATATATATATATATATATATATATATATATATATATATATATATATATATATATATATGAAACATAAAAATGGTTCTTCAGTTGGTGAGCTGGGTGTGTAGATATGCATTTTTATATAATCGTGGGAACAAAAATATGTTTTGTAGAGTCTTTTGGTAAAACCCCATATGAAGCAGCAGATTAAAAGGTACAGGGTTTCGAATCGGTGTGATATTAATAAAGAATTATATCAGTGGAAGATCCCTAGTCCCTATAGTGTGTGTGTGCGTGCGTGTGTGTGTGTGTGTGTGTGTTTAGTGTAAAAAAGTATTTAATGTTAAAAAATACACACAAAAGGAATCCAGTGCTCAGCTATTCCTCACATATTTGTCCGTTGCTGGGTCTAATTCAAAGTCATATTGATTACTGCACCAAAAAACAAACAAGCAAACAAAAAAAGAGGAAAGTAAAAAAACAATAACTTCAGGGTTCAGGGGCTTCTAGGTTGAAAGAGCATCTGGAAAAAAAAAGGTAATTCAATGGACAGGAATTCATTAATTAAATCGAGCAGTAAAAAAAATCGAGTAGGTAGAAAGGTAGAAATTGTTTGCATTTATTACTTTTCTTCAGACAAACAGCAAATCCTTACTGCAGTGCCTTTAGACTAACGCCATAGCCCTTTCACAAACAGGACTTTGTAGGGCAAAAAATACAAAGTTAAATAAAACTAGACATACTTCTCCTGTTCTGTCTCCAGAAGGAGGCAACTATACATCTGCCATGTTAATCTATATTCTATGTGACTCTCAGGACATTCCTCGGTTTCGTTTACGACACCTCGGCAGCAGTGGTGCTGAGAGAATGCACTCAAGAAACTATTAATCTATATATAAAATACTGATCATTATTGAAAGATTATTCACTTTAGAAATAGTGCATCTACCAATAGTCATTTATAAATAAATAGTTTTTTTACAGATTCAAATACCTTTAAAAAAATTATGCATCATATATATATATGTGTGTGTGTGTGTGTGTGTGTGTACACAGTATATTCATTCATTCATCTTCTACCGCTTTATCCGATCTTCCCTCGGGTCACGGGGAGTCTGTGCCTATCTCAGACGTCTATGGGCATTAAATTCAGGATACACACACACACACACACACACACACACACACACACACACACACACATATATATATATATATATATATATATATATATATATATATATATATATATATATATACTAAAGCTTTTTAATACTCTAATCAATATTATCAATATTTGCATGGAAAAATACGAGTAACATACATTACACCCCACATTGCATTGTCATGCATAATATACATTATGCATTATTCAAATACATGTGTATTATTAACGAAATCAAACTCAACATATAGCACGAAGACTACATGTTTTAAGTGCCATATATGTATTATTCATAATATAAATAGCAGGTTCCCATTACTTCTCATTTTTTTATTTTGCACTGTTGCAATGTTCACAGATGACAAATCAGATTTTGGTACCTTTTTTGTAAATAGTTGAATATTGAAAGTGCTTTGTGAATAATGTGTTGCATTGATGGTTTTTTAATTTCGCTTTCTCTTATTTATTTATTTATTTATTTATTGATTGATTGATTGATTTGTTTATTTGTATGTTTGTTTATTTATTTATTTATTTTTATTTAAATTAAATTGGGCAAATAGAAAAAACAAATACAAAAAAGAAGGAAGAAGAAGAAGAAAAAAACCCCTGAATAAATTAAGAACGTGCCATGTCCCAAAAACGCACAACATGCAAGCAAGATTCACTTCTCAGAAGTGGAAGTGTTGGTGTGCTTACTATATAGTGTTTGGTTTGTGCTTATATATATATATATATATATATATATATATATATATATCTATATATATATATATATATATATATATATATATATATATAGAATATATAAAGAAAAATAAAGAAAATAAAGAAAATATATATAAAGAAAAATCTCCCCTCAATCTTGCCTCACACCCTCCCAATGAAATACACTGTACAAGCTAGATAATCATACTTCTCTCTGTCATCCATTCATTAATTTATCCTTTACCGCTATATCTGATCTTCCCTCGGGTCACTATCTCAGGCGTTTATGTGCCAACCCATCGCAGGGCACACACACACTCACGTTCACACACACATTCATACACTAGGGACAATTTTCCAAGGTGCCAATCAACCTACCGTGCATGTTTTTGGACCGGGAGGAAACCGGAGAACACGGAGAAAAAAAACCCCTGAGGTCACGGGGAGAACATGCAAACTCCACACACACATGGCCGAGACGGGAACTCGAACCCGGATCCTGGACTCTCTGCTGTGTGAGGCGAACGTTGCTGTCAGCAACAGTTAATTTGTGCAATAGATGGGGGGACTAGCTTTTCACTGTATTTACTATTTTGTACACGATTCAGCATAAAAAAACAATAATGATAAATATACAGGTTCTATGGGTATATAGGGGTGTAATTGCTAGTTAAAACACACACACACACACACACACACACACACACACACACACACACACACACACACACACACACACACACACACAAACTACACCCCTGCTTCAATGAATAGTATGTGATGATCACATATAAATGTTTATGAGTATGTATTTCTATCATCTACCCCAATATTCTGCTAATAGTCATAAATTGTGCAAGTGTTGTACTTCTCACTGTCTCTGTAAACAGTGCAGAATGTTCACCATTGTGAGAGACAATATGACGCTTGTCACAGAGCAATAACGTGGCAGAGTTCACTCTTTTTTCTTCCAACAGGGGGCAGAAATGGATTGTAGGTCAAAGGGCCAAAGGCGCACCAATCTAAGCGAACTCAAAGGCAGTGGCATTTTGAGCATTTATTATCATCATACATTGACCTGAAGCTACTATTGTACTATTTTGAACCTTCTGTACTTTTCTAAATAAAAAAATATAAATTTTTTTCCAATCCAATATTTACCAATTTTAACCAGGTTTATTTGTGTTGTGTGTGATAAGAAGTAGTGTTGATAAGAAGTAAATACGGAAATATTCATTAAAATTAAAATTAAAATTAAATAAAAAGTGTACATACAAGCATAGTGAGACATCATTATGAGATACCCCGGTATCGCCAAGCTGCCACCCCTTGGTCTATGTGCAAGGCCTTTAACCCTCTATCATGGCTAACCTCATATCATGGCTCTGCCCCCAGCTTCCAAACAAGCTGGGATATGCGAAGAAATAATTTCACTGTGATGTATATTCATTCAATCATCTTCTATCGCTTTATCTGATCTTGCCTCGGGTCACGGGGAGCCTGTGCCTATCTCAGGCGTTTATGGGCATTAAGGCAGGATACACCCTGTATGAAATGCCAACCTATCGCAGGACACACACACACACACTCACATTCACACACACACACATTCATACACTAGGGACAATTTTTTTTCAACGTGCATGTTTCTGGACCGGGAGGAAACCGGAGAACCCCCTGAGGCACAGAACATGCAAACTCCACACACACATGGCCGAGACGGGAATCGAACCCGGACCCTGGAGGTGTGAGTCGAACGTGCTAACCACTAAGCCACCGTGCCACCGATGTGATGTATATGTGACAAATAAAGTCTATTCATTATGATGAACTCTTCCCAAACTCTGACAGAGAATTGATATTTATGTAAACAAAAACAATCACGGTTTGGCCAAAAAAAGGTCTACTTCAGTATGTAGGGTCCAGCAATAAGCATTCAAAGATCACTATAGATTTATATTCTAAGGATAACCGAAAATGTAGGGACAAAGCGAAAGATCAAAAGGCATAACGTGAGAAATAATGAAACCCCACGGACACGTGAAAAGCAGAACGTGTGCATCTAGTGACCGGAGGTTAGCCCCGATCAAACACTTTCATGTCGAAAACGTTGGGTCAGTTCTCATTAAGTGGATTATTCATTCTGGGAAAGTACTTCAGAGAAGTACGGATTACCCGTCTCTGCTTAACTTTGCTCGTTATGTCTCCAACAGGCAGGAAGGTTAATGGCCCGCTTCTCAGATCGGCCTCTTTGCACAAGTGATCTTTGTAACCTGGAGACATCTCAGCAGGGAGTGTTCCTGAAAAAAAGAAAAAAAAAAAAAAAGAAAAAAAAAAAAAAGAAATTGAGAAGAAAGAAGCAGGTGACTCTATAAGCTTGAGCGAACAGACCGTCCTCAGTTACCATGGACACACTAAAGAGGAACGTTCATCCTAGGAGAATAGAAAAGCCATGAAAAGATAAAAAAGATGAGCATCAGGTGGCCTCAGAAAGATGGAAAAAAATGACAAAAAATAAACATCAGGGAGGGGGAGGAGAGGAGTGTGTGTGTGTGGGGGGGGGGGGGGTTCACTGGGATTTCATGCCAAGGGTGGTTCATTCAATTCACTCTTTAAAATGAAAAGAGGTGTAAAAAAAAATTACCGAACACTTAAATAAAATCACATCATACAACATAACAGGCACATTTTGGTTGATGAAGACAGTGACGGATCAGGTGCAATGCTTATCCATCCATTGAAAGAAAGAAAAAAAATATATCTGCATTTACTTTGATTTAATTTTTTTCAAAATAAATAGCACACTCAAGATTTCTTTTGTAATGAAATTCTGAGTGCATTACCCAAAATGCTGTTCTACTTTAGGATTTATCCTTCTTTTTATTGTGACATAAATGGATTGATGCAGTGATGCTGTGCTTTAGAGCTGCGGTCGTCAAGGACCCCTTTAGGCGGTATGGACATGGAGCAGGCTTTGATACAAAATGTGACACTGATGTTATTATATTCATTCATTCATTCATTCATCTTCTACCGCTATATCCGATCTTCCCTCGGGTCACGGGGCAAGCCTGTGCCTATCTCAGGCGTCTATGGGCATTAAGGCAGGATACACCCTGGATGAAATGCCAACCCATCGCAGGGCACACACACACACACACACACACACACACACACACACACACACACACACACACAGACAGACACACATTCATACACTAGGGACAATTTTCCAAGGTGCCAATCAACTCCCCCCCCCCCTACCGTTTGCATGTTTTTGGACCGGGGGAGGAAACCGGAGAACCCGGAGAAAAAAACCCTGAGGCACGGGGAGAACATGCAAACTCCACACACACACACACACATGGCCGAGACGGGAATCGAACCCGGACCCTGGCGGTGTGAGGCGAACGTGCTAACCACTAAGCCACCGTGCCCCCTTATTATATTCATATTATGCTAATTATATTATGTTAAGACCATCACGTTGTTGTTTGACATACGTCCTTGTCTGTATTTTCATATATTATACATTGGATAAATATTCATTGCGATCAAATTTGAATGTAATATATATTTCATCTTAAATTTTTTTACCCATGTTTATTTATGTATTACTTCTTTTTTAATACCAAAAGGATTAATTAGCAGACCCTCTGTAATACAACTACATACCACTAGGGGCCGTTTTAGATTACAAATCAAACTTTCATT
The DNA here is from genome assembly GCA_030449085.1 of Kryptopterus vitreolus. NCBI lineage: Eukaryota > Metazoa > Chordata > Actinopteri > Siluriformes > Siluridae > Kryptopterus > Kryptopterus vitreolus. The sequence goes on along the minus strand of JACRUU010000029.1, from coordinate 6,590,651 downwards.
CATTCATTCATTCATTCATCTTCTACCGCTATATCCGATCTTCCCTCCGGTCACGGGGAGCCTGTGCCTATCTCAGGCGTCTATGGGCATTAAGGCAGGATACACCCTGGATGGAATGCCAACCCTATCGCAGGACACACACACACACACACACACACACACACACACACACACACACACAACACACACACACACACACACTCTTACACACACTCATACACTAGGGACAATTTTCCAAGGTACCAATCAACCTACCGTGCATGTTTTTGGACCGGGGAGTGGGAAACCAGAGAACCCGGAGCAATCTAAAAAAAAAACCCCCTGAGGCACGGGGAGAACATGCAAACTCCACACACACATGGCCGAGAGGCGAATATATGTGCTAACCACTAAGCCACCGTGCCCTTGTCAAACTTTCATGATAATATAAAAATCAACACGTTGAACACGGAATTTCTATTTTATCTATTGTCGTCATGTATTTTTTTTTTTTTTCGATCCTGAAAGTGATGTCATTTGAACAGTTTACTTGTTTCAGTTACATGTCTCATTATAAAATCCTCATCAAAGCATGAAACAATCTTCCTTTTCTTCCACAAGGAATGTATATATATATATATATATATATATATATATATATATATATATATATATATATATATATATATATATATATATATATATATATATGTATACACACACACACACACACACACACACACACACACACACACACACACACACACATTGGTTTCATTCATTGTGGAAGAAAAGGAAGATTTTTCCTATGTTTTTACTATGCATATGATAATAAACACTATACTTAGATGTAAAATAGAAAACATTTATACACTTATTCAAACATTTATCTCCTGCAACACCTGAAAAGCTTCAACTTCTAACTTTCATCACCCGTACTGATATTCTTCCAGTACCTAAGATGAAACTCATTCAAAGAGCCAAATAATCCTTCACCTCAGCGCATACTTCAGCCCTTCTTATGCAGAAAACGTTTTTTGCTTCTCAGCGTGTGCTAACGTGTTTTGAAAATGGGAATGTGCATGTGTGGAAAGATTGCTCTCTTGTTCACGACAGGTTATGCATTTATTATTGAGGGTCAATCGCTGAATGTTCAATGTTGTCAGTGCCGGATCATCACTGACTTACGTACAACATCTTTAAACCATTCCACTATCTTAGCGTTGGCTGAGCGTGTCATCGCTAGAGTTTGCGTGAAATCGTCTGCGGATATTAATTAATTAGTTCCATAGTTCCATGTTATGGGGTTACGTAATTTAATTACAAAATAAAAGTAACATTAATTTGTTACAGTTACTGAGAAAAAAACATATAATGAAATGAATGAATGAATTAAATGTTACTTATAAATATGTTAAATATTACAAATCCCAAAGCCCCGACCTCTGACCGACAAACATTTTTGCTCGCACCCTCTCGTTCCATCCCCACCGCCCCGTAAAACTTTCACCAGAAACACCACCGCTAACCTCCCCCACCTCCACAACACCACCCCCTGCCCACAGCTTGATTCTGATGCAGCCCAATTTTGAAAAGCATAACCTTTTTTTTCCCCGAGTGTTTGATATTTTTCCTTAGAATGTTCATTTCATTAAGTGCCACCTAGTGGACCAATGTTATAACATTATAACGAGTCACAGTTCAGTATGGTTCCTCTATAATTGTTATTATAAAGTATTATTACCAGCACTATTCTTGATCTTAAAATCGAACCAGTTTAATGTATATTGCCATGATTCTGTCCAGCTGGCCCCAAAACCTGATAAGGAAGCAAAAAAAATATTTGCACTTATCAAATTTTCTGTGCCAGGCATTGACGAAAATCTGCATACCAGCCCAGCCCAGGCACTCTCGCAAATTGGTGGAAGACGTGTTGCGCCATGGAGATTTAAATTACTGTATAATTGTTATTACAGTTTATTAGCTCCGGAGACTGTATCATACTCCACCCTTGTGTTTAGACTATAACTCACTTTCTTTCCGTTGTGTTTTCTTATACAACGATGACACGTGGTTATTATGACTGAATTAACTATTGTCTTGTGATAAGAGATCTCTTAAATTCCAGAATGTAGTTAACTGACCTGTTTAATTTATTATGTAGGAGAAAAGGATGGGAGATTTACAAATGTGGCCATTTTTAGTCTTTTGTTTATGCTTTTTATTTTATTCAGCCATTTCCTTCAAAGTTTGTTCAACAATTTGGCCAATAGTATCCCACCAGCCACCTCCCTCACGCCTTCTATCATGGTCATGGTCAAACTACGGCCCCCAGGCAGCACCAGGTCCTTTTAAAAGTCAGTGTGGCTCCCGAGCCAAAAAGTTTGCCCACCCCTGATCCAGACCTTCTGATCACTAACCCATGCACTTTTTCCACAGAGCTATAATTTCCTCTATAGCTACCACCAAAATACAAAAATACCTAACATACTAATAAATGAATAGACTAGAGATACATACATGCTAAAACATAACACACATCCTCTATGCTTGACGAGTGACAATTTGCACAACACAAGTAAATTCCACGACTTTGCACATGCACACATTACACACCGTAATCTTTATGCATGCCAGAATTGGACAGTAACAATGTAAATGTATTATTGTGCGTATTTGTATTGTGGTTGTTTTCATGTATCTCTACTTTACTGAAGTGTTTCCAGTTGTAAAGATCTTGAAAAAACAAAAGGTCTCCACAACAGAAAAAAACAACAACTCTTGACTCGAATAACCTCTTGACTTAACTTGACTCAAACCTCTTGACTCGACTCTTTATTGACTTTTTATTGTCATTTTAACTATATATAAATGACTCAGTACACAGTGAAATGAGACAATGTTTCTCCAAAAGCAGGAGTCATGTGTCAAAAAAAGATAAGATAGGAAGATTCATTCATTCATTCATCTTCTACCGCTTTATCCGATCTTCCCTCGGGTCACGGGGAGCCTGTGCCTATCTTAGGAGTCTATGGGCATTAAGACAGGATACACCCTGGATGGAATGCCAACCCATCACAGGGCACACACTTTTCCAAAGTGCCAATCAACCTACCGTGCATGTTTTTGGACTGGGAGGAAACCGGAGAACCCGGAGAAAACCCCCTGAGACACGGGGAGAACATGCAAACTCCACACACACATGGCCGAGACGGGAATCAAACCTGGACCTTGGCGGTGTGAGGCGAACGTGCTAACCACTAAGCCACCGTGCCTCCAAGATAGGAACATTCTAACCCTAATAAATCCTAGTAATTTGGATATTTAAGTACATTTGAAGGAAGCTACTTTTGTACTTTTATTCAAGTGAAACTTTAAAGGGCGTAATTGATCTCGACTTCAAATCAAATACTTGATTTGTCCACTTTAATAAATGTATATACTTGTCATTTATGCCTTTTCCATTTATTGTCCTTTAAATTTGATTTAAACGGCTGAGATTCACAGATCCTAAGAATATAAATAAACTCCTGAATCGTGAATGAAGCATGGGGGCGGGTGCTTCCAAAGGTGTCCGATAATGTCATCCCATAGTCCTCCTGTATAATGATTCATTTTGTTTTTTTTTAACCAGGGGATGTACACATTTTAAGCGATTATATATATATATATATATATATATATATATATATATATATATATATATATATATATATATATATATATATCTGATAATAAAAGTTTGTACTTCAATGCGAATAGACTTCAAGCTTCTCACATCCTGGTTAGCATTTCTAGTTATACATTCAATAACAATTTATCCTCCTTTAATTCAAGGACTAGTGACCTAAAACTGTAGTGCAATAACGTGTCGTGTTGAGAGGAGAAATCAAATCAAGGAGGCAAGCAGAAATGGAGGTCAGTCGCCACCCCAGACGAGATGACGAATGCGAGAAACAAGAGGATGGAGAGGAATTTTGATTAAAGTGGAAAGGTGTTATTGAAAGAGAAATAACTTTGGTTTGCAGTAGGAAGAAAAATGGGGTGTGTTAAAAAAAATACAATAATTTAGTTTTTGTGTGCTTTTTTTCTTTATATGTATAATGATTCAAACTCGTTATTCATTATCCAAATAGCTTAAGCTCGTGATATACATCCCCAGGACTTATTATTACAGCCATTGTGAGTTCACGCTCGCATTCTTTCTCTCCGTCCTTTTTATTTAAGCCTCTCTCTCATTAGCTGATGAAAACCTGACTCGGGTGCTGATTGAGCTAAGAAGTGTTATTTCTTGCTACAAAAGAAAAAAAACCTCTTTGCAGAGAAAGAACGCAATAGAAATACAAAGATCAGAAATTCCTTGCTATGCACATATCAGTATTGCTCAAATTCAAATTCATTTGTATGTATTATTTTGACAGACATCTACAATTCAAAAACATTTACACAGTCACGAGTTGAGCTGTTGAGACTGTAAGAGAGTTCTGTGTGTTTTTTTTTTATTAAAGAAAAAAAAAAACTCAACATGATAAGTTTTTGCCTTATTAATTTAGAGAGGCTTCTGAGGGAAGTTTATAGCTGTTATATACACTATGGTATAAGAATTAAACATTAGGGTAGTAGAAGAGATCCTTGTGTCAGATCACAGCATACTACAAAGGCATTGATTGTTTTTCATGCTCATGAAAAATGAATTATGTCTATGTACGTCACCACTGTTTCTTTCACCCAACAGTTTTGGAGATGCTCTGATCCAGACCTGGAGCCATCACAGTTGACCAATTCTTAAATACTTGTAATTGGCAATTTTTCCAGTTTCTAACACATTCATTCATTCATCTTCTACCACTTTATCCGATCTTCCCTCAGATTACGGGGAGTCTGTGCCAACTTAGGCGTCTATGGACATTAAGGCAGGATACTCCCTGGATGGAATGCCAACCCATTGCAGGACACACACACTCACATTCACACACATTTATACACTCAATTTTTGCCTCAATACCCATGTTTTTGGACCGGGGGGAAACCACCGGAGAAAAACTAACACATTTTCATTTTTCATGCTTTTGTTTTTTTTTTCTGTTTTTCAGATTTTCTTTTGGAGTTCATGCATCTTTATCATCTTCCTGGAGTTTCCATCTTTTCAGCTTGTTCGGGATGAGTCTGTTGCTGTCTCTTAATTGGCTATACTTGTCTAATTGGCATTCGGATTTTTCCTGTTGGATACTTAGTTTTTTCAGCGTTTTTCATGGGATTCATACCATTTTTTGTTTTGAAACCATTTTTTTTTATCCAATGATCCCTGTATGTGTTTGTTGTTTTGTGGTTTTTGTGTTTGTTTGCATTTTTTTTTTTTTTTTTTTTTTTTTTTTTTGTTTTTTTTTTGTTGTTGATCTTGCTCCTACTTGATTGATGCCATTGCAGATCCACACTTATTTTGTTCACCACACTCATTTTTGTTTTTTGACATCACACACATTCGGAAACACTTCACTACACTTTTTGTGTTCAGGACACACACATTTAGGTTGCACAATCCTTTTTTGGAACCACATCGTTTTTGCCCGGTTTGGAATGCCAAACCTCTTGTTTGTTTTTTGTTTTTTTTGCTTTTTTTTTGTGCCATTGACCAAAATGCACATCGTTTTCTACATGCTTTGGCATTTTTTGCTTTTTTGCTCCGACACCAAAAGTTTTGTTTTGTTTTTTTGCTGTTTCTTTGTTGACCGGGGGGGGAACTTTTGCTTGCACTGGAAACGGCATTTTTTTTTTGGACTTTTGGTTTGTAATTTTTGTGTTGGTTTGATGAACTGTTGAAACCGGATCGGCACTTTTGAAAAACCAAGAGGGGAATCGACCTGAGGCGATTTTGGTGTTCTTGGTTGTTCTTCACTTTGTTTTTGTTTTTGCCGGGGGGAACCGGGAAACGAGTCCACTGAGGCACGGGAGACCGTTTTGTTGATGCATGCAAACTCCACATACACATGGCAGAGACGGGAATCGAACCCAGACCCTGGCGGAGTGAGGCGAACGTGCTAACCACAAAGCCACCGTGCCCCTGTTTCTAACACATGAACTTTTGATTCCTGTTTTTATTCAATTGAAATCATTTTTTTTTATCATTTATTGTTGATTATCACTTTCTTATAATTATTTTAACCATTATTTTATTTACTTTTATGTAAAGCACTTTGAATTACCATTGTGTATGAAATGTGTTATATGAATAAAATTGCCTTGCCTTGCCTAATTCTGTACATCCAACCCACTAACACATGCCATGATGGAGAGATAATCAGTGTTATTCATGTTGCCGGACATAATGTTATGACCAGTGTTGGGGAGTAACTAGTTAAATATAATGGTGTTACGTAATTTATTTACAAAAAAATATGTAAAAAAATATGTAATTAAACATGTAATTAAATTACAGTTACTTTAGTAAATGTAACCCAACAATTTGATTCTGAAGCAGCTCAGTTTCGAAAATATATCCCACTTTTGTGGGATATAGTGATTTGATTATAGTGGACGAATGAATGAAAGTAATCAAAAAGTAATCAATTTTTATTTTATATATATTTATATTTATTATATAAATATAAATAATGTGGATAAGGGAAGAAACTTGAATAAAGTAAAAAAAATATATAAAACAAAGTAAAAAGTATAAAGAGATCGTCTATATAAGTATATAAAAATATAAAAATACTGGGACCTGGATTTGCGAGTTTGTGATTTTGTCGGCGCACAACCTGATAAAATAGTCGACTTCCTTTCCTGTCTTTTTATACGTTAGTGCCATTTCATGCTTCAGTGCATTATTGCATTAGCACTCGGATCCACTTCTAATAAGACACGATTGCTATCATGAGACAAACCCAATTAGACCAGAAATCATTAATGCGTTCAGCCAAGTCCTTATTTATGTTTATGCCACATAAATACTGGTGAATTCTCCAATCTTATTGGTCTGTATATGTTTTGTAGTTTTCACAGTTGCAAGAATTACTCATACTACATTCATTCATTCGTTCATCTTCTACCGATATATCCGATCTTCCCTCGGGTCACGGGGAGTCTGTGCCTACCTCAGGCGTCTATGGGCATTAAGGCAGGATACACCCTGGATGGAATGCCAACCCATCACAGGGCACACACACACACACACACACACACACATTCATACACTAGGGACAATTTTCCAAAGTGCCAATCAACCTACCGTGCATATTTTTGGACCGGGGGGAAACCGGAGAACCCGGAGAAAAACCCCCTGAGGCACGGGGAGACCATGCAAACTCCACACATACGTGGCCGAGACGGGAATCGAACCCGGACCCTGGAGGTGTGAGGCGAACGTGCTAACCACTAAGCCACCGTGCCCCTAATACTACATATAGACACATTCTTATACAGTAAGAATGTTCTCTACAGTAGCAGCTTGTTCATACACAGCGGTTTGAACGGAGGATAGTAATATATGTACAAACATATAAGTAAAAAGTAAATGCTTTACAAATAGGTTAATATAAAAATCAGCATATAAAAATTTTGTTGTTTGTTTGTTTTTTATATGGAGTGCGATAAAGCTTGCCTTCGAATATTTGAAGCCTGGCCAGCATTTGATCAATTACAGGAAGAAGGTCTTCGCTTCATTTTCATCTCATTAGAGATTGAATTTTTATGGCTAACATTATAGCACTACAAACAAATTGGCTCATTGTGGATTGTTATTTATTTCGTGCTTGTTCGAAGATTTTCTCTCCGCTAATGTCTGCAATGGCATGTTCTGGGTATGAACATAAAATGTGAAAACAAGGTTTCAAAGATGATTATTTCCCACAAGACTATAAAATCCAAATCTTTTCAGTGGAACTTTTTTCTTTTTTTTTTCTTTTTATGACATTTCTGAGAACCAAAAAAACTTCAATAATGCCAAAAGCTTCAAAGACGTTCACAGAAGAGAAAGACTCAAATTTGGGTAAGTCTTCATATGACAAGATGCGTTTTTTCGTCTTATTATTCTTAAGATGAGCTGCTGAGGGAAAGACAGTCAATAGCTGTTATATATTCTACAGTGTAAAAAGACTGGGTTTACTCAATCCACTCATGTATTCTATTATTATTGTTATTTATTCATTCATCTTCTACCGCTATATCCGATCTTCCCTCCGGTCACGGGGAGCCTGTGCCTATCTCAGGCGTCTATGGGCAATTAAGGCAGGACATACCCTGGATGGAATGCCAACCCATCGCAGGGCACAACACACACATTCACACACACATTCATACACTAGGGACAATTTTCCAAGGTGCCAATCAACCTACCTAGGAAACCGGAGAACCCAGAGAAAAACAGCCTGAGACACGGGGAGAACATGCACAAACTCCACACACACATGGCCGAGACGGGAATCGAACCCGAACCCTGGCGGTGTGAGGTGAAAGTGCTAACCACTAAGCCACCGTGCCCCCTATTATTATTACTATTATTATTATCATTATTATGCATGTGATAAAGTCCATCAATCATTCATTTGTAATCATTAACAGAATTCTTCTGGACAGAATCATGAACAAGGCCCTTAACCCCTGTACTCCAGGGGCGCTGTATCATGGCTGACCCTGTGCTCTGACCCCAGCTTCAAAACAACCTGGGCTATGTGAAGAAAGAATTTCACTGGACTGTAATGTATATGTGGCAAATAAAGGCTATTCTATTCTACATCCCGCATCGCGTGAATGTTTTTCGTATGATTCTAAAGCTAAATCAGAACCCCATTAGACCATTCTAGGATATTTGGAGCTTGATAAAAGATACTGCACAAGAAATATGCACAAATATATAGCCTACCTTGCAGGCATATTTCCTGATCTAGCCCTTATAGGCATCATTTATATAGCTATTTTATTTTGCCTAAAAGTATAATAGTATAAATCTTTCTTTTACATTTATTTGTTACACTGATATTTGGTTCATTGGTCTTTTTTCTCTGTTATTAATATGTGAAGATTTAGTGACCCTCCCATTTGCTATAGAAATGACTGCACCCCCTGTGGTTTTTGCAGTGCAGAAATTTAATCAGGAATGCAATAGTGCCCTAATAAGACTTTATACGCCAATACGTCTTTTGCTGCCAAACCGCTCCTGACCTGTCAAGCAGTAACTTCTACTGCAATATGAGCTACAGTAGATCGTCGGCTTTTGGAGATGCTCTGACCCAGTCGTCTAGACGTCCCAATCCTGACTCTTGCCCATTTTTTCCTGCTACTAACACATCGACTTAGAGGATGTTAACAGGTGACAAGATGAAGTAATAGTCAGTGTCATTCACAAATCACAATGTTATAATGTCATAATGTTATGCCTGGTTTGAGATCATTTATCGACTACTTCACTTGCAGGTTGCGTTTTCATTTCCCTGTGCACATTTTCATTTCCCTGTGCTCACTCCATTCTTGCACAGCAATCTATATAATGCTTTCTCTTCTCCTCCCTAAAACCCAAGTCAAAGAATATTGGAAAACACTTTCTAATAGACAGCATGACTTTAATACAGAACTGCGGGTTTTTTCCTTTTTTTCTTTCCTATAAACTCTAGTCTGCTTGACAATTCCTACAATTTTGATAACTGTCCAAGATGGAAAAAAAAACAAAACAAAACAATATTATAGTTGGATGCCAAATAATAAGCAATAGTAACCAACATGAATCATAGCAATCATTAGCATTTTGTCTGCTTTTTGAAGCTCAAAGGATTGATGAATATTTATAAGTAAAAGAAAAATGGTCAATAGGAAAGATTACTCTGCCCAAGGCCTGGAACTTTATGTGTTTAAATCCCAGACTGACACGAAACCAGAGTTGGGCCCTTTAGCAAGAGCAATAAATCTGCATAGATTAGACATCAGTCTTGTTCGCTCTTTGTAAAGCACTTCCACCTGCATGTCAAATGAATTTCAATGAGATCTTTCCTAATATTAGCATTATCTCGTCATGTTTCCATTCATGTACAGTAATTTGTAGAACATTTCATTTCCCCACCCACCTGGTATTACTGAATTCTCATTTTTCATTGGTCAGAAGATCTTAATAGTTCAGCATTTGAGGTTTCGTTTTATAATACATTATCATTTTCTATTGTAACAACTTTGGGTTAGTAGACTCTTAATATAATATTCTTTAATATCTTTTTGACCATGAATATGTGCCTCCAACCCATATCTATTCCTCCTAGTCTATTGTCTTCATTTCATAGTGTTTTATGGACAACCAAGTGTAAGTTTCTGTAAGAGTTTCTATCCAATCAGATTTCAGCAAGCACATCAATTACATCTGCAATGAGCCCTTCAGAATCATCAGAGTGGGCGCTTTTTTTTTCTTTATACTATTGCATATTTCTTCCTGTAGAATTTGCAGACAAACTTAAAATTTTTTTCACAATGCTCCATAATGCACTGATGAAATACATGAAATAAAAAATGCATGAAAATCCCCAGGGTCAAGTTTAATATCGATGCTTATGCTAGAGATTATGTATGCAGGCAGAGCCGATATGGCTACAGTGAAAGAAGACTTTTTGAATTGTGTTCATTGGGTTTCTTGCTTTAGTAAGCCACTGGGTTACTGACTAGAAGGTCAGGGGTTCGAGACCCGGTGTCGCCAAGCTGCCACCATTGGGTCCTTGAGCAAGACCCTTAACAGTCTGTACTCCAGGGTCCGTATCATGGCTGACCCAGCACTGTGAGCACAACTTCCAAACAAGACAAGATATGCAAAGACGAATTTGGCTGTGCTGTAATGTATATGTGATAAATAGAGGCTATTCCTCTATTTTATTCTTCCTCTCTGTAATGCGGTGCACTGCAAAAAATTGATTGGTTCTACAGCCGTGGTTTCAAAATGATGGTAATCAGAGATTGTTTGATTTCGGTAGGACACCTGTGAAGCCCATAGTGCGAAATGGACAGCTCGATACTGGTAATGATATAAACTAACATGATAAATAATATGGAATATGTCTCCAGGGACTCCTAAGATTAGAAAATGAGGAGGTAAAAAAAAACAGAAGGTAGTCCAGGAAAACTAATGTGCATTGTTCTGAGGACATTCCACAACAATTACATGGAAATGGGAATAGGGAGAAAAAAATGTGTAGTGTATAATCATATTCTTTATAAAGCCGTGTTGTGGGAAAATAATCAGATTCGGCGTGGTTATATTACCTCATGCTATAACAAGAAGTCATGCTGTGCTTTATTCCTCTTTATGAATGAATGCGATTGGTTGATTTCAGTTGACAAAAGCCAGATCTTTCTTTGTCTAGACATGACTCATGCTAGCTGCACCCGGACTTTCTGGGTCACAAATGCTTTCACTAGTTTTAGGGTATAAACAAGAGGAGGAAAAGAAATGAAACCCACACCTGCCAGGATCTCAATTGCTACACTAAAGAAAGGACTGGACGAAGTGCTTTCCGAGATGCGCGGCTCAGCCGAGTTCGAGTTCAAAAGATTTCGGGGGGGTGATGAGGAGCCTGACTGCCTTTGGGAAGAAGCTGTTAGAGGGTAGCAGGAGTAGCTGCCACGCTACAGTCCCATCTGCCAGATGGCTCGGGGAATGACAGTGGATGGATGCAGTCACCCACAATGCCACTCTCATAACGATACCATCATTCGTGTCTGTGAGGAAACGCAATCATTTAAATGATCATCAACAATCCACGATTTCGCTCTCAATACAGGGGCCTTGCCGTGTGATCACTTCTAGGTGCAATAAATCACCTCAGGATGTTCGGGATATAGAGATGTAATGAGTCAGGCTTTAAGGCATGCAATAATCGCCGAATCACATCCACACCATCTTGTAAGTAATTAGTTTCTAATAACAGATTGCCCGGAAGTGTTCCATAGACCCATCGAACAGCAATTTGCCAAGTGTTTACCAAGGGAAAACATTATGGCCTTATACTGCGCTGGTCTCCAAAACAGTCCTGACCTGTTGAGCATTAATGTCTTCAGTAATTTGAGCTACAGAAATATAAGACCACATGGGCCATGCCTGCCCATGAGCCGGTAAACCACTGTTCCTCCCTTGGACCAGATACTAACCAGGAACTCCGCAGTGTAGAGAGGTGCAGTTTGGGACATGCCCCAGTCGGGAAGCTGCCACAATTTGTCAATCGAGCTTACACTTTACCCATTTTCCCTGCTGCGGATACGTCAAGGTTGAGTTTCAATTGCTGCCGAATATATCCCACCTACTGTACTAACAGTGGGGCACGGTGGCTTAGTGGTTAGCTCGTTCGCCTCACACCTCCAGGGTCCGGGTTCGATTCCCATCTCGGCCATGTGTGTGTGGAGTTTGCATGTTCTCCCCGTGCCTCAGAGGGTTTTTCTCCGGGTTCTCCGGTTTCCTCCCAGTCCAAAAACATGCACGGTAGGTTGATTGGCACCTTGGAAAAATTGTCCCTAGTGTTAGAATGTGTGTGTGTGAGTATGTGTGCCCTGCCATGGGTTGGCATTCCATCCAGGGTGTATCCTGCCTTAATGCCCATAGACGCCTGAGATAGGCACAGGCTCCCCGTGACCCGAGGGAAGATCGGATATAGCGGTAGAAGATGAATGAATGAATGAATGAATGATTACATATATCTTAAACTGAATGGAGGATAATAGAATAGAATAGAATAGAATAGAATAGCCTTTATTTGTCACATCTACATTATAGTAAATTGTATAGTACATAAAAGCGAAATTGTTTCTTCTCATATCCCAGCTTGTTTGGAAGATGGGGTCTGAGTGTACGGTCAGCCATGATACAGCGCCGCTGGAGCACAGAGGGTTAAGGGCCTTGCTCAAGGACGTAAGGGTGGCAGGTTGGCGATACCGGGGCTCGAACCCAAACCTTCTGATCAGTAGCCCAGCGCCTTAAACCCCTCCCACTTTATTTCAAATTATGGCCAAAGTATCTAAATATGGAGTACTTCTGTACACAAATACACTCATTCCATTTTTGTATACATTTTAGAAAGTTCAAGTACAGGTTTAGATTTTGTATCATGTCTGTGAGTTGCTATAGAAATAATAACAACGTATTAGAATAAACATGATCCTTAGAGTTACGTTTTCCTCATGAATCGTTCTAACGAATCTGAATCAGATCTATTTGATATCATTTCCAGCACATCACCTCTCTTTGCCATAAATTCAGCCCAAATTGAATTTCATTCACAATGACTAATTCACTGTGGGCAAACACACACACACACACGTGTTCCATTCGCTCCATGCTTTCTCTTTATACATACACTTTAAATAAGAGTCTGCCACTTCTCTCTCTCTCTCTCTCTCTCTCTCTCTCACAGTTTTCTTCCCATCTCTTGCCGGAAGAAATCACCTTCGTAATTGAAGAGGGTTCTCGTTTTTTTCCTTTTATTCATGCAATTCATTTAATTGTGACCGTTTTATTACGCTTTCAGACACCTGTTCTTTAAGCTTTTTATCAAATCTTTAGTGAGGACAGACCCAAGATGTGTGTGTGTGTGTGTGTGTGTGTGTGTGGAGGATGAGAAAGTGAAATGGTGTGAATCATATTTCGCTTTCATCAATGTGCTAAAGGTATGTGTGGAGAAAGTGTTGCTGCTCTTGTTCTACTGTATCTACTGTGTCTCTCTCTTTTTCTCTCTTTCTGTCTCTCTCACTCTCTCTCTCTCTCTCTCTCACACACACACACACACACACACGCACACAGTCTCTGTCAGTGTGTCTGATTCTTGATGGAGGATTGTAGAGAAAAAAGCAGACAGTCAGACAAGCCAGACATAATGTGGTGTGTGTGTGTGTGTGTGTGTGTGTGTGTGTGTGTGTGTGTGATGTTTTGACTGGGCTAAAACAGTGTGCCTGGAAGGTGCAATCAGTCAGAAAGGCACCAAAGCAGCATAACACTGCAAATCCGAACACAATTATGGCACGTGTGGTTGTGAGCGTGGGCGTGTTTCTTCTGGCTCAGCTGATCGGGATCGATAATAAGTGAAATGACAAATACTTTTGTGATGTAGTGTTGTGTAAACAGCTTGCACAAATTTCAGGATTGAAGAGGTTTGCATCGCTCCTCATTTACTAGGTTGGTGAATATGCCTCCTGCACTCGGGCTGGTAGAAAAGGGTCGCCATTGGCCGTGTCTCCGTCATGATACGTAGGCCTCACCTCTTTTAGTGCAGGCCACATGTCTTATAGTGGGATTGACAGATATGGAAATCACAGCTTTTTCACTAGGACTAACTGATGCAGAGGTCTTGCCTTCTAAGCAAATGGTGATCCCTTTTTTATTGGATTGTGAAAAGGCCAAAATTCTGCTATACCAAATATTTGTTGTAGTCACATGCATCTATCACTCGGACTGACTTCTCCCAAACTAACTGTCAATATTCTTATTGTGACCAAGAGAAATAGTCTTGGTCAGTGACTTATATAGATGCCAAAGACCCACCTGTTACCCTTGAATGGTAGACACATGTGCATTGTCTTCTTTACTGGGACCGATAGACATATAGACCACACCTCCTTATGTAAGCATGAAGGTCATGCCTCCTTTACTGGGAAGGGCAAAGAAAGACTTTGTTACAATCTCTAAGACTATTCTAGAGGTCATAGCTCTTACTGAAACCCATAGCCAAGTAGGAAACACCTCCTTCACTTATTCCAACAGACACACAGGAGACGCCTCCTTTATCCTTTATTCACTGAGCCTATTAGAGGCCACACTTCCATTTGTGAAACTCATGGCCACTTAGACTACATCTCCTTTGATTATTCCAACAGGTATAGGCCACGCCTCCTTCACAGAACTAACAGCCACATCTCCTTTCATTTTTCCAAGAGGCATAGGCCACACCTCCTTCACAAGTAACAGCCACATCTCCATTCATTATGAAGACGCATAGGCCACACCTTCTTCACAGAACTAACAGCCATTAAGGCCACACATGCTTCAATCATTCCGAAAGACACAGAGGCCACACCTTCTTTACTTATTCCACCAGATTATCCCACCTATTTTAGTGGGATTGACAAGCATGAAGACTATTCACTGAGACTGTTCCATTACTGGAACTCACAACTACAAAGTCTACACCTCCTTCACAGATACTCACAGCCATTTAGGCCACACCTCCTTCACTCATTCCCCCAGACCAGCGGTCCCCAACTTTTCATGCGCCACGGATCAGTTTAATGGCAGACAATATTTTCACGGGCCGCCCTTTAAGGTGTGGCAGATAAATACAACAAAATAAAATGATACGACCGGCATAAAAACTGGTAGTTTATTGCAGAATGGTTGGTCTCTAAGTGACAAAGAGGTTTGTCTGTTAAATGCAGCTTTCTTTTTCTTCGTCTGTGTCTTTTACCCTGTGCAAAGAAACTTTCCAAAGACGTTTGTTTTTTGTTTGTTTCGCCTGCTTGGGGATTCGATGTAGCGGTAATGTAAGATATTATTTGTTACTGGCCAGAGCAGCTCCTTAAAGAAGGTAGCAAATGTTGGTAAGATATATGACTGAGGCAAGCATCTTACCATGATCACACCAGATAACACCTCTTTTATTGGAAATGACAAACATATAGGCTACCATCACTAAGCCTGTTCCAGAGACCACGCCTCATTTACTGGCCACTCACAGCCATGTAAGCCACACCTCAACCGACACATAGGCCACGCCTTCTTTGCTGCAAATTTGCGCTCGCTGTCCGTGGTGCTGAAACACAAACTGCCTTGTTACCCCCTCTCCCTCCCTCCCTCCCTCCTTCCCCGAACCCAAGTTTTAGTTTCCTCCAGGGTTCTGATTCCTTAATGGGTTTTCTTGGAACCATTGGGTTCTAGCAAGAACAAAACCAAAGAGACAAGTTGGAGAACAGTGCAGTGCTGTGAATTGAGTGCTACAGACGCAACTCTCTCTCTCTCTCTCTCTCTCTCTCTCTCAATCACACACTCTATACGTACGCACACACACACATACACACACACACACACACACGCAGAGAGCCGCGAGCGCTCGTAGCGCCTTTCTTCTTTCCTCCGTTCATTTCTCAGCATGGGCGTAAAAGCAGGGACCGGCCAGATGTTCCCATGGCTGCACATACACACGCGCACGCATCGTGCGTCTTTTTTCAACCTGATGCGTGTTTCTGCGTGAACTCGGGAGTCTCCTGAGCGCGTTCGGTGCAAGAGGAGACCGGGGAAGGAATGAGACGCTGTCGTTCGCGCGCAAAAAACCCTCCACCTCCGGGCGTGCGTGCGCGCTCAGGGCACAGTAAGCAAACGCAACAGCTTTGGGGTTTGGCGTCGTGAGAGATGCTCGACTGCCTGAACGCCACGAGCCGGAGCACTTTTCCGTGTCACGGGACGTCGGGGGAAACCATACAGGATGTCAAGAAATAGATCTTTACGCTCGTGGTGAGATGACACCACTTGATGATGCCCCCTGATCGAATGCCTAGCCACAACGACCGGGGGTTTAGGAGATTTTTGTGTGTGTGTGTGTGTGTGTGTGTGTGTCCTCCCTCACCAAAAGAACTGCAGTGAAGAGGGAACCAGGAAAGCATGAGGATCCGTGGAGGATTTTTTCTCATGGAACTTCTGTATAAACTTCATTCTGGCTCCGCTGGACTGTTGCTATTTTAGTCTTTAGTAACAGAAAATAAAAAAAGAGGGCTGAAATCATCAAAAAGAAAAAAAAATACCAAAAAAAAAACACGCAGGAGAAAAATACATAATTTGCATTTTTTTTCATGCCAGGATAGGTAAGTGGAGAATTTTATAGTCCTTGGGAACTTTAATAAATGTGTGTGTGTTGCTGAGATAATAAAAAGTGCTGGGTGTGTAGGAGGCATGCTCGATGCCCGTCACTTACTTTGGCATGATGCCGATTAGACAGGTGGTGTATGGCTTAGCAACTCACAGGAATCCTTCCTTAACTGGATCCCAAATTGCTTCCTACTGAACTACACTGGATCGTATACGCCACTTTATTTATAGGGAATACGCATAAAGAATCCAGAATGTCTCGGTTGATACAAACATCGCAGCAAATATACAATCCATTTCTATATCATTCCATATTTTGTGTATTGCATTATGAACTGCAATACAATTCTTAATCGAAGTCAATTCCGACTTGTTTCTACAAGCAGAAAGAATTCAGTTTATTCATTTTAAACCTGTTGAGCTTTCTTTTTTTTAACCACACCATCACCAAAATGCGCATAATCGAATTTACAGCTATTCCTTTTACACGACTCCAAGTAGTGTCGAGTTTTGTCCTCCTGCCGTGCTGTGAAGAATCGTGCATGAAAGAATGCAAACGGAATATCATCCCCCCCCCCCCACATCCCCCGTCCACATTTCCCTTCTTCCCAGGGCTGAACTGAAAGCCGCAGCCATAAGAGGGCACTCTAACGTAATTCAAAGGAGCTTTATCGATTCCGATGCCTTGACATGGCACGGTGCTATTTATACCTCGTGACTTAATTCACCCTTCATGAGAACGCTAAATAAGATGTGTTGAGTAATGATCTAGACCCAAAATGTAAGAGAAGCCCAACAAGTGAATGTATGAGGTACTGATATAGGGGTTAAGGGGTCCACAGTGTAACACTAGTAATATAGATAAATAGGGAAAGAATACATATAAAAACTACTTATTAGGATTTTCCCCCTCCAATTCAGTAGAATCGACCAAAAAAAAAGCACATTCAAGTGATTTTGTGGTGAATCAACACCCGGCGATTTCGAAGTCCGGACAATAATATCAGACCAGCATTGCCTCTGAGGACATCACGTTCCCTCAAAACCCCATCTGTCTTTTCTCCTCCTCCTTTCTTGTAAAGATACAAGGAGCCTTCGTCTTGCCGCCGTGACGAGTAGATCTAGCCTTGAACGTGTCAAGGGTAATACGTGATCATTCGCGTGTCTATCCAAGTCACAATCGTTTCACCATGTACAGTGTTTAGGAGTGTGTAGTACACACTGTGCACTTCAGCACATGGTTTACACAGAACCCGTTCAAACGCTCACTTTTTGCACAGGACTTCTTTCTGTACATGCTTTATGTTTCTGGATTTTGCTAGAATATGCAACCATCTATCGATTCATCCATCCATCCATCCATCCATCCATCCATCCATCCATTCATCCGTTTGCTTGGGAAGCTTTAAATTGAGTTTTATATAGTCATTTGTAGTATTTTTCTATGAGGCTGTTTTTCATTTACCTTACAGTAGCTATAAACTTTCATTCTGGCAATCTTACGTGTAATTTATAACTGCAACAACTAATCTACGTGAGTTTGCATGTTCTCCCCGTGCCTCAGGGTTTTTCTCCGGGTTCTCCGGTTTCCTCCCAGTCCAAAAACATGCACGGTAGGTTGATTGGCACCTTGGAAAATTGTCCCTATTGTATGAATGTGTGTGTGAATGTGAGTGTGTGTGTGACCCTGCAATGGGCTGGCATTCCATCCAGGGTGTATCCTGCCTTAATGCCCATAGACACCTGAGAGATGTACAGGCTCCTCGTGACCCGAGGGAAAATTGGATAAAGCGGTAGAAGATGAATGAACTAATCTACGCATAATAATCGATAATGAAAGTTGATTAGTCGGGGTTCTGAAGTTCCAGGTTAGCTTGTCTGCAAGGTAGCACCTAAGAAAAGTTTGTAGAGCAAAGTTTCACCGGCAGGAGGAAAAAGTCTTCCGGTCATCCAATGCATGGGAGCATGTTCTATTAAACTCAACACAACACAACACTGTAACCTGCGACTTATGCCATGCTGAACATGTGCGTTTAGAGGTACCACAATGCTGCATGAGCACAGGAAAACAAAACACACACTGGTGTCACGGATGAACGTGAAATATCAGCACGGTAAGTGAAAGCTGTTTTCTGTCATGTGATCATGGTACAGTTGAATTAAAGTGCTATTGTGTAAAACTGTTTGTTCACTTTGGGACAGTCGCGCTAGATCGGTTCTGTCGTGAGCATCTGGTTGCACGATCACCTGGCGTGCAACATAGTGATGGATTCAATTAAACCGGTGCGAACAAACTCTAATTCCAAAAGCAGCAAATAACAGGAGCAGTAAATGATTACATTTTTATTCTTTTTTTTTTTCAAATTAAGCCTGTTTGCTTGCTGCGTTTCTCCTTTCCATTCTCTTTTTATGGCAATTTTAGCTTTATAGCATTCTAGCCATCTGCAATTATCATTAAAAACCATACAAATTTTGATTTACACACACCGCCTCACCTTGGATATTCAAATGCCATTATTTTATTATTATTATAATTTTGTTTCCAGAAGGAAAAACCCAGCATGAGTGAATTTGTTCATAGGAGAATTTCCCCCTGCACTCATCAACCATCAGCCACGATAAGCTTTAAAATGATTAGCTAAACCCAGTATGTGGCTTTTGCATTTTTCAAAGCACACTTTTATACATAAATAAATACCAAATATTAGGGTTATACATCCTTAAAATAAGCAAAACATCGAATTAAAAAAGCTACGGTTTGAATGTAATTAATCGAAACAGATTAATCGGTTATCAAAATAATCGTTATTTTATCCTTTAGCGCTATTGAAATGAGTGAGAATTAACTTTTTTTTTGTTTTAAAAAATGTGAACAAATAAAGCAATTAAAAGACTGTGGTGGAAAGAATACCATTATGTTAAAATGCAAACAAGAATCTTAAATGAAAAGACGTAATATAAGAGGTTATACATATTACTGATTCATGTTTGTGAATGAAAGCTATATCAATATAGGGTTTAGTGGTTAGCACGTTCGCCTCACACCGCCAGGGGTTTATCTCCGGGTTCTCCGGTTTTCCCCCGGTCCAAAAACATGCACTGTAGGTTGATTGGCACCTTGGAAAAATGTCCCTAGTGTATGAATGTGTGTGTGTGTGTGTGTGTGTGCCCTGCGATGGGTTGGCATTCCATCCAGGGTGTATCCTGCCTTAATGCAGATAGACGCCTGAGATAGGCACAGGCTCCCCGTGACCCGAGGGAAGATTGGATAAAGCGATAGAAGATGAATGAATGAATGAACTATATCAGTACACAACCAACAAATATTTTTTTCTCATGTTACAAAGAGAAAATTGACAGTTTTGAAAGGAAGACGTTTATTCCTGGTTGTTATGGACTTTATAGTGTTAATATTTACACTATAAAAATAACAATAACAAAAAAAATCATATTTACATTAACAGCATTTAGCTGTCGCCCTTATCCAGAGCGACGTACACATAGTGCTTTAAATTACAAGTACTATTAAATTACTATTGAAACTATTGTATGTACAATTGTGATTTAAGTTCCTGTCAGAAACTACTGTTAGAATTATACACCAACACTATATGCTCAGAAGTACCGGATACCTAAACTGGGTCGTCGTTCCCCAAGCCAGAGGCACACAATTGTACACAATGTGCTTTGGATGTCGTTAAATGTATACAAAAGTATTGTAAACCTCACTATTAGTACCTGACTTATACAAACATTCCCTTTATGACCGAATCACAAATCTCCACAATGACACTCTAGTTATTGAAAGGGCAAATGTTGACTAAATATATATGACACTATATATATAGTGTAATATAAGATTTAATAAACATTGTGTGTTTGGGTTATTAGGTCACCTCGAAAACAGAATGTAACGCAATAATATTTGTTTTCTATACAAATACCAGAGATGTCACTGCTTGCGTTATTAAGTCCAACAAAGTCTAATATCATGCAATTAAAGCTAACAGTAAAACCCCTAACCCTGCACGTTCACGCCCAAACTCGGAAAGCGGCGAGATAAAAAGCTCGCATGCGAAGCGAAGAGCCAGAGCACTAGCCGAGAAAATCGCTCTCTCGCGCCGAAATGACTTAACGCATTCCCCAAATCCCCGTCATTTCTTTTATACCCAGCCGCTGCATGCGACACTAAATTCCTCCTTTGTATAGACGACAAGGCTGTATCTGGGTTGGCAGAAATGGTGCCGAAATGGAAAAAAAAAAAGAGTGTATATTATTTGGGATCCTCTGGAACAAGGCGGATGAGTGTTTGCACTCATCAATTTTGAAAAGCTCAATCACATTTCTTATGGCCACTTTAATCGATGGGTCAGAAAACCCAGCTGTCTGACCCTGACCTAAATTATACACATGCTGCACACTTACACACACACACACACCACATAAAGTCACCAGTGAGCTCGACTTCCTGGTTGCATTCCATAACCTCTAATATAAAACACATACTGTGCAGTCCATAATCTGAAATGGAAAATGATATTAATGGTTATAATGGGATTTGTATTGGATTTGCCATTGTAGGTTTAGTGGAGTCAATTAAAGACCAATAGAACACTCCGTAGATCATAAAGTGATATACACCAGACAATAGATGCCAACTGGGACATTATTATGCGCCACCCAGATTGTAATTTTCACCTTTAAAGTGTTTATTTGCCCAAAACATTAAAACAAAGTTTTCATCAATTGTTTCCTTTCTAAACGCAATATCGACGCAATGTAATAACAGGACTTGTAGGGCTGCAACTAATTATTTTGGTAATCAAATTAATCAGACAATTATTCTTTCGATTAATCAGGACTTTTTAAAATGTGATGTTTACTGTAAGAGGCTTAGTGGTTAGCACGTTCGCCTCACACCGCCAGGGTCCGGGTTCGATTCCCGTCTTGGCCATGTGTGTGTGGAGTTTGCATGTTCTCCCCGTGCCTCAGGGGTTTTTTTTTCTCTTTTTTCTCCGGGTTCTCCGGTTTCCTCCCCCGGTCCAAAAACATGCACGGTAGGTTGATTGGCACCTTGCAAAATTGTCCCTAGTGTATGAATGTGTGTGTGAGTGTGTGTGTGTGTGTCCTGCGATGGGTTGGCATTCCATCCAGGGTGTATCCTGCTTTAATGCACATAGACGCCTGAGATAGACACAGGCTCCCCGTGACCCGAGGGAAGATCGGATAGAGGGGTAGAAGATGAATGAATGAATGAATGTTTACTGTATGTTGCTTAATATAACTTTAAAACCCAAATTCAAGGTGTTTATGTGTAAAAGTGTATTTGAAAAAATGCAAAAAACACAGTTTTACTATCTTTTGACATTTTAAAGCTTATAGTGGCGGTTTGTTGAGGAGTGTAATGCGGGATTTCACATTTGAAGAAATTCACTCATGTTGGGTTTTTTCTTTCTGGGGGGGAAAAAAAACAAAACAAACATGCGAACAAAAAAAAAACCAAAACAGCATTTGCAAAATAAAGCAGTTTGTGTAACTTAACATTTGTATGGTTTTTAATGATATAGGCTATAATGCTAATCCTGGAATGGAGAAATGCAGAACACAAACAAGCTCTATAAAACAAACAAACAAACAAACAGAAAAAACGGAAAAACTATGAATTTAAATGCTTTAAGGGTTTAATGCTGGCATTATTTGCTGTTTTTAGATTTAGTGTTTGTTTGCACCGGTTTTAACCGAATCCATCACTACGTTGCACACGAGGTGATTATGCAACCTGATGTTCCCAACAGAGCAGATCTAGTATTACTGTCCCTAAGTTAAAAAACAGTATACACAATAGCACATTAATTCAACTCTACCATTTTCAGATGAGGAAATAAAAGTTAGAGTTAGGAAATAAAAGTGCAGCAGGGAATAACCTGCAGGTTACAGTGTTTTGTTGTGTTGAGTTTGATATAAAATGCATTGGATGAAGCTTTTTCTTGCTTTCCAAAATGCTATGATTTATTAACGCTGTAATGTTATTAATATCATTTTGTGTTCATCAGGTCAGTTTATGTGAAGAAAAAAAAGGCCAAAAACATTTCTTTAAAAAACTTTTTTATTAGCCTTAAAATATTCAGCTTTCTGTTGAACTGACGCTGACCGAGATTTTCCTGATAAGTAGATACCAGTAGATACCAGTAGATACCACCTGTACGTCGCCCTGGATAAGGGCGTCTGCTAAATACCGCCAATGTAAATGTAAATGTAAGTTAAAAACAGAGCGCTCTTTACTCTGATTGGTGGCTTTTTCATTTTCATTCCTTCATGAATGAAGAGGAATTTCAAAAACTGTAGTTCATTACAAAGAAAAATGACGAGATTTGACTTTTAAAGGTTAAAGTTCCCTCAAGTGGAAATACGCAACTATCTGCTAAAGAAAGCTACGTGAGTACAGTAAAAAAAAAAACTATAGTAAAACTACAGTAAAAAAAAAAATAAAAAAACTGCATAAAACTGCATAGCTTGAGCTGGCTAAAAACAGGAAGGTGAAATAGTGTGGACCAGGATGAGTTTCGACCGATCATTCAGCCAATTCATTAATGGAGTGTACCTTATGTTCTACTGGTGCAGCCAGGTGTTGTTCCAAATGTCTCTTTTACACAAGAACACCATCAATATTGATGTTTTCCCCATTTTTTTTCTTCACCATTTTTCCCCCATTCTTGTTCATTCTTGGCTAGCTTCTAGCATTACATTATCGGCTTGTTTATCCGTTTGTAGCTAATACCCTGGCTGCGTGCTTCCGTAGCCGCATTGAGCCAAAAATGCATCCCGGTTTACAGCAGATCAGTCGGAGGCCCAAAGTGATGCATGCATAAAGAGCAACGGTTCTAGTTGCGCTGCTAATTTAGCATAATTAGCAGCAGTGGTGTCGGCAGCCAGGGGAATAATTAAAACAGCCATCCGTCCAGGAAGGAAGGAAAAAACAAAACAAAGCAGCTTTTGCAGAGACAAAGACGGGACTTTCATAATGAGACAAGTAGTGTGCTGAAGTTTCTTTTTTAATGCAAAACTCCATCACTTGTCAAAACACTGTCATACTCTACACCGACAAGCCCGAAAAAGTGGCTGATTATGCAACACTGTAGGTTGGACCGAAACGCAGGTCCTGGGCAGAGGCACAATCTGGGAAGTCTGCAAAGATCAGACTCCTGTATGTATCGGTGGACGCGCACTACGGTAGTCCTGGGACGATATGTTTAGTTTTATTATGTAATAATGAAGTGGCAGGTAATGGATTGGCAGAAAGGGAGAGGTTAATACGGTTTTACAGATTGCATCCTGCTACAGATGGTTTCACAGCATACAGTGTAATGCACTGTGTCCTCCATGTCAGGGTGTATGATAAAGATCCTCGATAAATTTAATGATCATAGACCTTTGATACAAGGGAATTATCAAGATCTGCCGAGAACGAGAACATTTTAATGGTTACACTGGATCTTTGATAAAAAAGAAACAACGATCTTCCAATGATAGACCTTCGATATTTTGATATTTGGCAAAAATGAAAGGACAATATTCTAATATTAAACCGTTGATAAAAGGAACTGATTACCTGACAACAGACTTTCAATGAAAGGAAATGACCAAAATGACCAATTGTTAAATGGAAATGATTATGATAATTCTGGAAATAATGAGATTTTCTGATTATGAACCACTGTTAAAAGAAAATGATGATCTTCCGACACGAGACCTTTGATTAAAGCAAATAAAAAAAAAAAAGATAAGCTGATAATAGACTTTGAATGAAATTAATTGTGTTAACGTGATTAATCTCACATTAATTGCACGTTTCCAGTGTACCATAAATGAACACATGTTTCTAATACTCTAACTAACTGTAACAGATGTTATAATCATATACATTTCTCTCGAAATTTCTCCCTTTAGTAAAATGATTGATTATTTAATATGTATTTTACTCTGGAAATTGAATCTTTTAATGTTAATTTCTTGATAATTTCAATATAAGAATTAAGATGTAAGAATTGAATGCAAGAATTCTGTTCCAGTTGCTTTTCCATATAAACTGGTGATACGTTTAGGTTATACGGAAGCGCATTGCATTCACAAAAGAAAAATGCTCTTTATTCCGTAATAGGGATTTGGGAATACAATGCGAATCTGTAAGGTTTCATGTGGTAATATTGTGAGGAGCTCATACTTGTTGTGAATGTGCAGCTAATGGGCGTAATTCGGGGAAATTTAGGAAGCGCGAGTGGATGCACTGAACTTTCTTTATTCATTTTTATTCATTCATTTCAGTTCTGTTTTTTCTTTGCGGCTGGGTTTTGTTCATTCGCAACGCAGTGTGAAGGAGCAGATCACTCATATATGTATATATGTATATGTATATCTTTGGAAGGGGCACGGTGGCTTAGTGGTTAGCACGTTCGCCTCACACCGCCAGGGTCTGGGTTCGATTCCCGTCTCGTCCATGTGTGTGTGGAGTTTGCATGTTTTCCCCGTGCCTCAGGGGTTTTTTCTCCGTGTTCTCCGGTTTCCCCCCCGGTCCAAAAACATGCACGGTAGGCTGATTGGCACCTTGGAAAATTGTCCCTAGTGTATGAATGTGTGTGTGTGAATGTGAGTGGGTATGTGTCCTGCAATGGGTTGGCATTCCATCCAGGGTGTATCCTGCCTTAATGTCCATAGACGCCTGAGATAGGCACAAGCTCCCCGTGACCCGAGGGAAGATCGGATATAGCGGTAGAAGATGAATGAAAGAATGAATATTTGGGGATTTATCAGAATAATGGACTTCTTTAAGAGTTCTGAGAGTTTTGCAGTTCTCACCTCTACAAGGCCTGGTTCCTGTACAGCGCCTTCATATTCACATACTAATTTACATTTGACATTTTATTCGCGGTGAAACTGAGGCACAAATCAATCCAATTGCATCATTAAGTAGTTTTGGGTTTTGCTTGTTGGCCCAACAGTGGATTTTGCCTTGTTCAGGGATTTAAACCTTCAGATCTACACGAATATTCGGGTAAATATTAAGGACGTGACATGATGCTGAGAAGAAATAAACAAAAATTTACTACCACAATGGAGTCATTAATCCCAATACATCCTTATCTTATATCGTAAATAACATCTGTAAAAAAGTGACGTCAGGGTTGTTTGTGTTGTTAGTTAGTTGAGCATATATGCCGAAATAAAATATACATCTGAATAAGTAGATTGCATGATGTCTGGTGGCAACAGTTACTTTTTATTGCGTAAGTATACTTTTATATTTGTGAAGATTTCCTTTCCTCAGTCCCTTTGATTAGTATATGTACGTCTAACCTTGCACTGAATTGTATTTGTCCAGCCGTGTTTTTAGGTTGATTGGCACCTTGGAAAATTGTCCCTAGTGTATGAATGTGTGTGTGAATGTGTGTGTGTGTGTGTGTGTGTGTGTCCTGCGATGAGTTGGCATTCCATCCAGGGTGTATCCTGCCTTAATGCCCATAGACGCCTGAGATAGGCACAGGCTCCCCGTGACCCGAGAGATCGGATAAAAGCGGTAGAAAATGAATGAATGAATGAATAATATTATATATATATATATATATATATATATATATATATATATATATGTCTTTGTATTAGCCATATTAGCTTTATATATCTAGTGCAGGACTAATGACTGATTCCAAATAAGTAGGAAAAGTTTATTTTCGTGACTGATTTAATGTTTTTTTTTTGTTTGTTTTTTTTTTTTTGATGAGTGCCTTTAGTTAACATGTCCAGTACTTCATATTAATTAACTTCTTGCTGTCGAGCATCACAACCAACCGGCAGTACTGCATTTATTTTCAGGGGTTTTTTTTTGCTCTCGTTTGTGCTCTCGATGGTGTGAACAAGGTCGGTTTTGTTGACGCTGTTAACTCTAAGTGCAAACACTTTATTAGACGGGATATCTGCGTACGCATAGAAGCTGCTTGAAATAACTGGTGGTTCCCGCTTTGTCATGGCAACTATTAGACTGTCATTTAACAAAGTCAAGACATTGTGGTTTGATTAGCTTTCTATTCTGTACAAAGTAGGGTTTGCTTGCTGTCCTGTCGATGCCGTAACGATTGTGTGTGTGTGTGTGTGTGTGTGTGTGTGTGTGTGTGTGTGGTGTGTGTGTGGTGGTTGTGGTTGGTGTGGGTGTGTGGTGTTTGTGTGTGTGTGTATGTGTGTGTGTGTGTGGTGTTCACGTAATCATATAACCCTGTCTCGGGGGATACGCTGATCCTTTAGATGTCTACACGTAGATTGATCATGCATATAAAACACACAATTGAATTTGCACAAAGGTACTTTTGTAGTTATCGTGGTTTATCACTAATCTGTGTGCTCTCGAGTTTGAGTTCAGCTTTCATGGTCAAGCAGTGATTTGCAGAGGGCATTTCGGTTTGTGTGTCTACATCGAGGTCGACTTGTAATGAAGGGTGTGGTGAAATGTATTATGTAGTATCCATACTGTATAAGGCCCTAAACATCCATATTTATGGTCAGAGTTGGTTAATGGTTAGCACGTTCACTTCACACCTCCAGGGTCCGGGTTCGATTCCCATCTCAGCCATGTGTGTGTGGAGTTTGCATGTTCTCCCCGTGCCTCTCCGGGTTCTCCAGTTTCCCCCGGTCCAAAAACATACACGGTAGGTTGATTGGCACCTTTTAAAAATTGTCCTTAGTGTGTGAATTTGTGTGTGTGTGCCCTGCAATGGGTTGCACCCCATCCAGGGTGTATCCTGCCTTAATGCCCATAGATGCCTGAGATAGGCACAGACTCCCCGTGACCCGAGGGAAGATCGGATATAGAGGTAGAAGATGAATGAATGAATGAACGAAAGGTACTGATGAAGGGTCAGGAGGAAAGGAAAAGGGTAGGCTAGGCGTCTTAGCAACGCCACACCATAACAAAAAATCTGTGACTGAAAAAAAAAACGTGCTTGCATTTTTTTTTTACCAAGCTTCTTTTCTGTGCCTTTCTGTGTCTTAATTGGATCACTAGGATAACCATGAATCGGCTGTCAGCTAATCTTCTCATGTATGTATGACATGTGAGTCAGCGTGTGCCTGTTGTGTGATTCATTCCTTTCCTTTTTTATTTTATCGTTGCTTGCTCAGCCTTGTGGACCTTACAAATCAGACAATTTTCCACTGAATATGCAAGTTCACCATAATGTCATAAATTTGCGTTTTCAAATATACACTCATCGGTACAGATGTTTGTTTTGTACCAACCTGAGATATTCTAATCCATGGATCTATCCATGGAAGACACTGATCAACCCAAGAAGGTTAAGGATGGTTTTACTGGAATTATCAGTAGTGTACTACAATGGACGAAAGGGTGCATTTAGATCAATTATCACCTTCACAATACTAAAACTTATGTATAATTAATGGACTAACGTTGCCATCCAGATGTGCATTCCCTTTTCAGTACGGTCAAAAAATGCTTATTCCACCTCATGGAATTTTGCTATAATTGCCAATGGCTCGGCCATAAGGGATAAGTCAAGTTCACATTACAGTATTACAGGTTCACATGTGGCAAAAAAAAAAAACATGTGGCTTTCATGTTATATAAATAAAAATATTTTATTTTTATTTATTTGATATTTTCCATAGTGCATACCATAGCAACCACATAAATAAACTCTGCATGTGAATAGATGCTCTTTTTTATGGTATATTCGTTTCGACTGCATGGTTAATACACACACCAAAAACCTCTTCTTTCTGTTCATTTTTCATGTCCAGCCTGACCTCTAGGGGAACCTTTGCCGGAAAACAAACCAGTATTTAAAATCTACATGGTCCCCAATACTTAGGGATTGGACTCGTCTGATTGACTAGAGGATTCAGGACTTAAAGGCTACATAAACAAGTATGCCTGTGAAGTTTATCGGTTTAAGCGTGTTTCCAGGTAAGTAGCGTTCAGTCCGTTAGAATGGAACCCCTGGTGTTAACTCCTCTCTCTCGGTTTAGTCTGTTAAACCTAACAAACTAACAAACAAACAATGCCAACATATCGATTTAGCTCTAATTCAGACTAATGGGCATGAAAGCACCCTAGGATTCAGGCTTGAATACAAGTATTTGTCTTGGCATGTCACCTAATGAACATGTCTCTGCACTTATTGAGACAGAGTAGCATGGATTTGTGTTTGTGTGTGTGTGTGTGTGTGTACGGTTGCTTAGCTCCACTTTTGCTCACCCACTGGTTCCAGCTTTCCTTTTCTTTCTCTTTTCAGCTCGCACAGTGTCAGTGTTTTGTGACGGCTATAAATGGAACGGGCGAAACGCTCGAGGCCGCGGATATCGTAAACGAATATTAACATTCTCAGACCGCCTATTAATGACGAGCCGCAAACACTCTCTCCAGCGTTGCGCGCCATGGCGCTTTACCTAGAGGCAGCGCTATCTTTGGGTGTCGCTCTGTGCTCGGCTTAATCGAATTCAACTACGGGTTGACCTTTCCGAGCACAAGCAATGTGATGAGATGCCTCATATGTCACAGTAGCCTGGGATTTTCTTTACCTAGACATGGACGAGATCCAGATTCACGCCTTGGGAATTTGCGGCATGCATGTTTATCACCAGTAAAACACACTTTAAAACAAAAAAAATAATAATGTCACATGACACTCAAGAAACTGTGATGTCATGTGTGAGATCCAGGTTTAGGTAGCAGGGACAGAGTTGATGTGGTAGTCTGGGAATACGCTCCATTAGAGTGTGCTTGTGGAGATTTGTGCTTATTCAGATACATTAGTACGGTCAGGTCCTCATGTAGGTGGTGATGCTGATCCCAATTCATCCCGAAGGTGTTGAGACGGGTCGATGCGAGAGCTCTATTGCAGGAGATCTTCCACTCCATCTCTTTTAAAGCTGGCAGGATGTGTTTGTTATTATGGATTTGATTCTGGGGAAAATGAAATGCTTCCACATCCATATTAGACAATTGTTTTCCTTCATGTTTATGATAAAAAACACATATGGCTGGATAAGTCAAGTGTCCCGATTCTTTTTTTTTTTTCTACTATAGAGTGTAGACATAAAAGAAACAATATACAATTTGTTTGTAGTGCTATAATGTTAGCCATAAAAATTCAATCTCTAATGAGATGAAAATGAAGCGAAGACCTTCTTCCTGTAATTGATCAAATGCTGGCCAGGCCAATATTTGAAGGCAAGCTTTATCGCACTCCATATAAAAAACAAACAAACAAAGAAATTTTTATATGCTGATTTTTATATTAACCTATTTGTAAAGCATTTACTTTTTACTTATATGTTTGTACATATATTACTATCCTGATGTCCACCGTTCAAACCGCTGTGTATGAGAAAGCTGTTACTGTAGAGATAAGAATGTGTGTGTGTGGTGTGTTGTGTGTATATATATATATTATATATATATATATATATATATATATATTATATATATATATATATATATATATATATATATATATATATATATATATATATATATATATATATATATATATGTGTGTATATATGTGTATATATGTATGTAGTATTAGGGGCACGGTGGCTTAGTGGTTAGCACGTTCGCCTCACACCGCCAGGGTCCGGGTTCGATTCCCGTCTCGGCCATGTGTGTGTGGAGTTTGCATGTTCTCCCCGTGCCTCAGGGGGTTTTTCTCCGGGTTCTCCTGGTTTCCTCCCGGTCCAACAAACATGCACGGTAGGTTGATTGGCACCTTGGAAAATTGACCCTGCGATGGGTTGGCATTCCATCCAGGGTGTATCCTGCCTTAATGCCCATAGATGCCTGAGATGGGCACAGGCTCCTCGTGACCCGAGGGAAGATCGGATAAAGCTCTAGAAGATGAATGAATGAATGAATTATATAAATCAACTATGCTGGAATATAAAAACAACAAAAAACCCCACAATATTACAAGTTCTAATTCTAATTGTTAAAGAATTAACATGTAAAGTATTCATAATTCATAAGATCATAATTCCTGGTATTCATTCATTCATCTTCTACCCCTTTATACAACATCACTCTCAGGTCGCGGGGAACTTGTGCCTATCTCGGGTGTCTTTCGGGCATCAAGGCAGGACACACCCTGTATGGAATGCACACACACTCACATTCATACACTAGGGACAATTTTCAACCTACCGTGCATGTCTTTGGGCCGGGGGGAGGGAAAGGGAGGGGCTGGAGAAAAAAAAAAACCCCTGAGGCACGGGGAGAACATGCAAACCCCACACACACAAATATGGAGGAGGCGGGAATCGAACCCCCAACCCATGATGCTAATATGCTAATCACCAAGCCACCATGCCCCTTCCAATCTGCCTTTATTTAGAAATCAGTGCATCACAACAATCACTTCTCTTTAAGGAAGAAGGAAAGATGTGAGTTCTATGTTTGTGTGTGTGTGGAAAGCATGAGCCAGTGAAAAGGCAGCGTGAGGGAGAGACCGAATCTGGCAGTGCCAAACGCTAAACAGTTTGCGAGCCCTGAAATGCGTGTTCTTTTGTTTTGTGTGCGCTTGTACATCTCAAAAGTGTTGCTTGGTGAATTTTCCTGCAGCTGAAAGACTCCACAAATATAGGAAATGCTTTATCTCCCAGCTCTCTCTCTCTCCTTCTCTCTCTCTCTCTCTCTCTCTCTCTCTCTCTCTCTCTCTCTCTCTCTCTCTCTCTCTCTCTCTTGCTGTTTTTATAAGTATATGTAAGTGTTATATGTGCGCTGATATTTTTGGAGAGTTCCACAGTCAGCAGATTGCCAGCACTGTTAAGGCGCCTTGTTTTGATCGTTCTCAAAGGAGAAGTGCCTTTCGCCTGGCACACGCCGCTCGCAGAAGGGAAGAAGAACGCCATAAGCTACTGTTTATGTTTGAAATATGTTTTTTTTTTCTTTCAGCGCCCGTTAGGACAGTCGGTCTGCAGGACCGTGTTCACGGGGCGTCTGAAGTCGAACGCGTCTGGTGGCTTGAGATAGGCGGCCGATTCTTATCTTATTATGCGACCGAATCGATGGCGCTGTACTTACACGGCTAGAGCATGTCAAATCCCGATAGCAGTAGGAAAAAAGCACAATAGAACTTGTAATCAGATAGGAAAAGTTACATAGATAAAAAAAAACAACATAATAAATCGTTCTCAGGGGACTCGCCACAGGTGGCTTCTATTTTTAAGCCAACCTGATTCTATCTCATGAAAGGGGCGTGGCTGGAGTTTTATAATGGCTATCTGTAGTTAATGAGCATTGGTTGTGTGTGTGCCCCCGTCTGAGCCAAAATCTAATTGCCCCTCGATGTGTTTTTAATAGAGACTGATTAACGTCCAGGCAGCAGGTAATACATGCAAGTTTTTGGTGAAGTTGCGGGGGAGGATCGTTAGGGGATTTGGATGCCGTGGCGCAACCATAAAGCAGTTCTAGTTACAGGAGGGAGGTCTGAGTAATAGTCCTGCCCAGACTGCTTGGGCATTAAAGCATGCACATTGTCAAAGTTTAATAATGGGGATCTAAAATAATTGGAACATGTATATAAAATAATGAAATAAAACACTCTTTGCAATAGCTTTTAAAACGGTGGTATTGCTGTGCAATACCATAAGAGCTTCCGGAAGAAATCGAATCTTCGGCTGGACAGGATTACCTCTACCTTTTTGGTAGTTTTTAGTGGGTTTTTTTGTAAAATAGCTCTTACAAGAATAAACTTTGTCGAAGCCTGGCATCTTCTGCAAAAAAAAAAAACATAAAAATTTTTAAATTTTTTTATATATATATATAGATATATAGTGTATGTTAAATGATGTTATTTAAAATCATTTTTAACATTTTTTCTTTGGTAAAAATTGCTATTTATTTATATATAATTATTAATAGATGCATGATTTACATATCCCTATTAAATGATTACAGTTTTAAATTGTAGATCTCAATCATTTAGAAAGAGACCAATAATTTGTGACTGATATTTTATATGTAGATTGATTTCTCCTCACTAAACAGTTGCTCAAGCATGTTTCCTCAGCACCACTGCTACTACTGTAACAGAAATTGTGACTAAAAATGCCTTTTTGTGAAAGGGCCATGCGTGAGAAGTCAGAAGGCACTTCAAATTCTAATTTTATTTGCCACTTAAATCATAATCGCCTCTATCACAAGAAGAAGAAAAAATAGAATGGTGGTCGCCACAGCGAATGGTCCGCATATTTGGTTTGGCAAGGGTTTTACTCTGGATACCTTTCCTAACGCAACCCTCTCCGCTTATCAAGCTTAGGTATGGCACTTGGAAGGTACTGGCTTGTGCAAAATTAATAGCTAGAGCCAAATAAGCAATTGGGGTTTAAGGGCCTTGCTCAAGGGCCCACAAATGGCAGCTTGGTGGTGCTGGGATTGAATGGGATTTGATAACACAATGCTACGACCTCCCTTGACTTGTGTATATATATATATATATATATATATATATATATATATATATATATATATATATATATATATATTCATTCATTCATTCATTCATCTTCTATCTGTTTTTATCCAATCTTCCCTTCGGGTCACGGGGAGCCTGTGCCTATCTCAGGCGTCTATGGGCATTAAGGCAGGATACACCCTGGATGGAATGCCAACCCATCACAGGACACACACACACACATTCATACACTAGGGAGAATTTTCCAAGGTGCCATACATGTTTTTGGACCGGGGGGAAACCGGTGGGGGGGAACCCAAAGTTGGAGAAAAACCCCCTGAGGCACGAGGCACGGAGAGAACATGCACACTCACACACACACATGGACGAGAAGGGAATCGAACATGGATCCTGGAGGTGTGAGGCGAACGTGCTAACCACTAAGCCACCGTGCCTCCAATGATGATATATATATATATGTGTGTGTGTGTGTGTATGTATGTAGTTATATATATATTATATATATATATATATATATATATATATATATATATATATCTATATATATATGTATATAACAAGTGTTTACACTTGTTGCTGTATTAATTACACTATGATAGTTTTACTGGCCACCCAGGCAAAAATATATATCAATCCCAGCATACATTATACATTTTCAGACTTTTTCGCTGTTAAAGAAAAGGATGAAGGTTTCAGACGAAGCTTGATTGGGTTTATACTTGAACTTCTAAGGCATGATGGTGTAGATGGAGCTGTCAGAGATGTATACTAGGGCACATCACTCAGCTGTCCCTGAAGACACTGCACATCCTCCTTTTTTTTTTCTCTTCTTCCATTAGCATTCACACAACAAGGTCTCGCACGTCTTTCTAGACGTTTCAAAAAACCTCAATTCTTTAGGTTTAAAAGGCCGCAATGTCAATCCCTCGCTTTCATGGCTGTGTCTTTGTCCCAGAGGACGTTGCGCATCTGTTTCTCCACTTCATCCGCTACATTTTACAATCCCGGATGACTTTGCGCATCCCTTTTCTCGCTTCACGTGTTGGGTTTCTCTGCAATCCTCGTGGTGCCTCGGGGTCTTGCATTCCTCCACTGCGGCAATCCCAAGTCTCCCCCACTTAAAAGCCTTTGGTTCCTTAAGGACTGCACACTTGACTCAGCTGTGCAAGCACCGGTTATCATCATTAACCACCGAGATTGTGACTCAGGTGCGTTACTAATTGGTTAAAACAAGAAACAGGTCCATTGTGGATACGATCTGCACCACTTCTCCTGCAGGACTGCATTAGCGAAATCACATGATTCATGTACTGTTGTTTCTTAATTCGTAGGGTTCAGATCTTTGAGCTCAAAAAAATCATCAAGCATTCTCTATATAATCAATTGTTTAATAAGCCACCACATCAGTTGTATTCTGTACTACATGGACACTCTTTGAAATACTAGTAGACCACTGTAGAATAGCAGAATAGCCTTTACTTGTCACATATACATTACAGCACATATATATTATATCCCAACTTGTTGTTTGGCAGTTGGGGTCAGAGCGCAGGGTCAGCCATGATACGGCGCCCCTGGAGCACAGAGGGTTAAGGCTCTTGCTCAAGGACCCAAGGGCGGCATCTTGGCAATACTGGCAGTACTGAGGTTATCTAGCACCAAATAGGAGCCATTTGGAATTCCAGTCCAGGTTCTTAAATTGCTTAAATTCCCAAAACATTGTGAGGACGTGGTTGTCAAAACAATCGAACCTCTGCACCGAAATCGAAGTAACGTTTGATCTTTCGGGACCTTGCTGGACAATTCTCTGGAATATACCCTGCAGTAATTCCATGCTGTGAAGAAGCATGAAGCTATGAGTCAGCAATTTTCGTCCTCATATTTTTCCATCAACGTTTGATACACCCACTACCGATGTAGAGACCGACTACTGTTTCACTGGCTTTAACAGCTCTGTATTGCAGCTTTGGTTGAGAACGATGGTGGACATATTCATGGGTCCTTTGTGTCACATCAAGTGTCAAAATTGAGCGGGAGATTTGATTTCAAATTCTGCTCGTGCTACAGATATCCCTGCTTCGCTGCACCAAATGTTTTTTGTAGTAGATGTGGTCATATTTGCTTGTTGTCCATCACCTTAGCTTCCTAGTATGCAGCTTCTGTTTTAACCCTTGCTTTAAGTACAAATAGCAGTAGCTGACCATATATATGGCTCCCCAGATGTCTCGCTTCACAAACATATAATAGTCATTTTTTACGATAAAATATCGTCGTTCCGTGTATTCAGCGCTGCAAAAGATTTAAGAGGAACATCAATGAGTCGCCAGAAATAAGCTTTTATCGGAAGCTTTTATCGAAAGAATGTATTTCCTCTTTAAAAAAATGTTTAAGAGACATTTTATTGATCTATTTTGAGTTATTTGGGCCTTTAAATCAAATGTTTAAATAAAACAGCTATTTTCTTATTTATACTAAAAGACTATTTTCCCAGTTGTTCTTTAAAACGCTGAAATGAAAACAGTGCTCTGTTCTTCACTCATGCATTTACTGAATGTGTTGCTGCAGACTTTAAGTTACTTCACCGAAGTACAAAGTATTTTAAATGCTGTGCTTTTTATAATAGTAAAATATTTGCTTTCCAATTAAATTTGATTTCCAATTAAAATTATTTCAAAATATAATATATTAACCAGCATTTTAAAATGTTCTTTATTTATGTACTTGCTCAACATGCGATGCTTCATATTTGTAAAGTTGGTTGTGTATGTATGTGAGTGTGTGTGTGTGTGTGTGTGTGTGGTGTGTGGTGTGTGTGTTATATTGTGTCTATATATATATATATATATCTATCTATATTAATATATATATATATATATATATATATAATATTTTGCTCATTGGCAAAAACAAAAATAAAAAATAAATTTTTTTATATATTTATATAAATAAGAAAATTGAAATTGAAATAAATAAGAAATTGACACAACTGTCCCAATATATACATATACAATGAACCATCAGTGCTAATCCCTTGAGTAAAGCCCTTAATACTAAACTGCTCTGCTGTATAAATAATTACCAGTTTCTCTAGCTATGGGTCTGCACACGAAAAAGCTGCTTAGATGAATGTGTCTAATATACCGTCTGCATTGCAAACAAATGTATATAAGTAAATTCAAACTTATTTATTCCTTTGGTTTATGTATAATAGCAAAGTCCCTCCAACAAAAATGCAACTGTCATCTGACAACAAAACAACAGTCATTACGGTCAACGTCTGACAAGCGTCTTGCAGAGATTTGAGCGAGTCCTTCAGGGTCACATCTGTTTGTGTTCCCCGTCTAACATGACACACTTAGCGAAACACCACTGAGCCATACTTCGCATATTTGCTTTACTTTTTTTTTTTTTCCCAACCGTGTGTTCTGCTGGAAAAACGGAGACATCATTTGACAGGAACCATGAGCTGGAACTGTTGCTGTCGGGTCACGTTAACTCACTAGCTGTGTGGCCTTTTGTCATCAGCTGTTGTATTGTCAACACTGGGTCGTCGCGCGAACAGCGTCTCGCTAGGAGTGCCGGTGCCGATGACAGGCATCCAGTGAATGAACTGTGTCGTGTAATTTACTTACTGATGACTGCAATTATCCAGCTCTGACTCACCGTACACTTGCGCATGGGAAAGGGAGGGGAAAAAAAATGCATAATGAAATAAATAAAACACCGAGCACAATCCGAGCCCGTCTTTGCATGAAAATGGAAGCGCTAATTTGGCACCGGTTGGACCAAACTGTGGCCAGGAATAAAGATGCACGGTTGCGTGTGAGCGCTAGCACGTTCACTTTTGCCTTTATCATTTATTAATGCTTTCACAAGGAGCTTGTCATCGAATCTACAGGGAGTTGTAAATAAAGGCGTGGCACACGGGACATCTGTACAAAGAAAGTTGAATCCGTAATTGAAGTAGAATGACGAGTTATACACAGGTGTAGTCAAAACACACTGGTGCCATGCAAAACAACGGCTTTCTTACTTTCTTTCAATTACGCAAAATCACAAAATACACATGAAAAGTACTAAAGTAAAGAAGTTCGATGAGGCCATGTGTTAGAATTTGTTGTTGTTGTTGTTTTCTTGAGATATTGATCATTTTCTCATGAGCTCAACTTAACAAAAGTAGTTTTCACGTGGTGTCATCGTTTCTCCATGCGCCCACAGATGATTATGGGTAATATCTATGCATCTAAAGCATTACCATATGATCAGTACTTCATTTTTTATCCTGTGTAAGATCATGTACTTGTGTCCTTGATAACTATAACAGTCATTCATTCATTCATTCATTCATCTTCTACCGCTATATCCGATCTTCCCTCGGGTCATGGGAAGTCTGTGCCTATCTCAGGTGTCTATGGGCATTAAGAAAGGATACACATACACACACACACACACACACACTAGGGACAATTTTCCAAGGTGCCAATCAACCTACCGTGCATGTGTATATATATAATATATATATATATATATATATATATATATATATATATATATATATATATATATGCTCACACTTTTGGTGTCACCCAAATGATGCTCAAGGATTCTTTCTTATACTGTCTAACCGATTTTTATTTTTCCCTTACCACATCAATACATAAACATCAATCAAAATATAAGTGACGTCTCTTCTATAATTCTTACATTCTGTAAAGACCGAATCGAAGAAAGAGTACTATTTAAAAAAGTAGGCGAGACCATGCATTTATTTTAGCCTGTTTGCTGCAGTTGGTGAGCTGTATTGGTGTAAAGTATGGTTACAAATACATATTATACTTTTCATGAACTTTTCCAGAGTTTTATTGGTGGCATGAAGTGGGTGTGGCTTGGCCATTTATGGTTATTTTAGGGGCTGTGTATGGTATGTTGTGTGATTATAGCTCTATATTGTTTTATGCAGGTTCGGGGTTCTAGAGAAACAATGTACTGCTTCGGCTATATATGAATGAAATTGCAAAAGAAGCTTCTTGACCAATTGAGGTTTATTTTCATAATATATATATTTTCATTTAGAGTATTTGATAGATACCCTTAATCAGAGCGACTTACATTTATCTCGTTCATATAGGAGGCCTGGAGACCCGGTATAAACTGGGGCGTATACTCATGACCTACAGATGGAAATTTTTTTGGTATACTTTAGTATAATATTAGGAAAAAAGGTCCCTGAAATACAAAGTATTTGCAGTTTCTAGTTTAATAATTGACTATTTATTACACGATAGGATATCATATTTTTAGTAGCAAAATCAAAACAACAAAGGAAAAACAGTTTATCAGACGGGTGGTGTGAAAGAAATTCCCTGAGAGAAACCCGACCTAGAAGTGAGCTGTCTTCATCTGCATGACTATAGTAGAGTACTATGAATAATTCTTGTGCCTAGTTGTGTACGAGAGTCAGAACGCGTAATTGTACATCCTGGGAATTATAGTTCTTTCGTGAAGTTTTCAGCCGTTCATGAAGCCTTAAGGGCAAAATGACAATTGTAGCCCTAAAGTCGTTGGATTTATTTACTGGCTTTGTACATGGAACATGTCGTTTTATTTTTCTAAACTGTCACACATGTCATTTAAAGAAATTCTTTTACTCCTTTAGATTTCTCAATCTTGCCTAGGCTTGGTTTTGATAGCTCTACAAAACACAAATAAAAGCATTATCACTTTATTCCTACCTTTGTGGGATATCCGTCCATTTACTGACACACAGTCAATCTATGATGTATCACATTTATCATATCAAGTCTGAACTATAGTTGTATTGTGGCGCATGTGTGTCTGCGTAGAATAAATAAACCGGCTTCCCAGAATGTGGTGTTTTTTTTTTCTTCGTCTGCCTGAAGGATTTATACTCCTAAAGAAGAAATAAAAAAAAAGATATCAGCTCATGTTACCTCATGGCATTCTTTGAAAACGCTTGAGCTGAAAGTGACTGAGCTGAGCTCCGGGTCTCGAGTCATCCTGCTCCTGCGTTATTGTGTTTACAGGCAGGGAAAAGTGGAACAAACTCTTCGCCCCAGGCCATGGGCTGAGTTATTGGAGCCATTATTCCATGATTCACCACGCTTGTGGGGGTTTGAAGAAGTCCCTGCGGTGGTCACAGATGTGCCCAAAGCACATTTCTTTCTATCTGGATGGAGAGGATTTAAGGGATGGAATGAGGAATGAATAATGATCGGTGTGAAGGTGGAAGCAAACAAGAGAACAAGCAGGGAGGGGGAGGGGGGGGGGAGGGGGGGGGGCAAGCAAGAAGAAAACAACAACAACAACAAAAAACTAATTAACTGAGAATGGGAACATGCTGTAAAAAGACCATGACGACTGATTCACAATAAACAACAATATTCAAGATTAAGTATCAAATACCATATATTATTTACCATATTACTTATGTATGCCAAAGATACATAAGTAATAGTTAATACATCTATTTTTCAGTCAATCCAATAGTCATTGCATGCATTTATTTAAATCAAAACCTCTGCATTTATAGAACAAGCATTACAAACAGCTAAAAGTGTACCTCTGTGTGTCTATATATGTGTGAGATTTAAATGGGGTGAATTGGATTATATATATATAGTATATATATATATATATATATATATATATATATATATATATATATATATATATATATATAGATATATATAATATATATACATACATATATGGGTCTTGCTAAGCAACCCATTAGTGGCAGATTAATGGGGTTGGTATTTGAACTCATGACCATCTGATCCAAAGACTTAATCCCAATTTATGCGTATTATAATACATATTGGACATAGTGTATTAGTATACTATATACTAGAACAGTATGCTGTATACAGTATACAACCGTGTGTGTGTGTGCTCGCGCACCTAACAGTAGCAAGTGAGGACAGAAACTCCTGATTGATTGATAGATACTGCTTTACCTCTAGTAGAAACTGATTCATGGACCTTCCCATCTCACACACACACACACACACACACACACATCGAACTCATAGGGTTGTTGATCTTTGTGATTATGCCATCCCATTCAATCATCCCACTATCCCCAATCCACCATATTCCCTCTGCCCTTCCCCTCTTCGTGACCTCCATATTAGACCAGGCATCTATTTATGGCCAAAGAAGTGGATGATATCATACATGAGGGAGGAAGGTACTATTACTGTACTGCCTCACCTTTTCACATTTTGTTTTTCACACTATTTTTAATACCTGCTATATTCACGAATTTCTGGGTGGAATTTTCTTGTAATCCTTGATTTTATTTGAACATTTAATTGATCGTGGAATATTTTGGGCTCCTTGAAACCACATTGGT
Source organism: Kryptopterus vitreolus (assembly GCA_030449085.1). NCBI lineage: Eukaryota > Metazoa > Chordata > Actinopteri > Siluriformes > Siluridae > Kryptopterus > Kryptopterus vitreolus. The sequence goes on along the minus strand of JACRUU010000029.1, from coordinate 6,550,009 downwards.
GATCATGTATGGGGGAAAAACAAACAAACAAAAAAGCCTTTAAGTAGTTGCTCACTCTGGTACATTAGGCTATACAGCCATTGGGAAGACTGTTTCACAGAAGATGATCATTGACCCGGTGCTCATGCAGAGTCAGACACATTTAGCAGACAGCCTTATCCAGAACAACATACAAAAAGTGCTTTGAGTCTCTTTCAGTGAATACATTAACCCTGGTCCGCTTGATAACAAACTTAAGATACAAACAACCTTTAAAAAAAAAGTTGCTCCATGAATCTCCTTCTACTTGAAATAAAGCAGAATCTGTCAATCAATCAGGAGTTAGTATACTGTATACAGCATACTGCTCTAATGTATTAGTATACTGTATATTAAACACTATGACCAATATGTATTATAATAAATTGGGATTATTTATTGTCATAAATTAGGATTAGGTCCCAATCCAAAATAAAACACTGTTGAGTGTATCATTATTATTATTATTATTATTATTATTATTATTATTAGTATTATTTTAGTCTTTTTTTTATCAAGTTTAGTTCAAGTGTATGAGGAAGAAATGGGGCTTCAGCGAAAAGATGAGTCAATGACACTGCTGTTCGGATGTCTAGGGGGAAGTTCATTCCGCCACCTTGGTCCCCAGAACAAAGAAGAGCCTTGAAGTAAACACATCTTTTTCTTTATTGTTCTGACCTCCATAAAGAGCTTTTACAGGAACAAGATTTTCCAAAAACCCATCCCTTCCAACATGATGAATGACGTGCATGACATTCATCGCATGCAATAGCTATAATTGAGCCACATAAGGAGGGGGTTAGCTCAGTGGTCTAGCTCATGGCTGACCCTGCGCTCTGACCCCAGCTACCAAACAACAAGCTGGGATATGCGAAGAAAAAGAATTTCACTGTGCTGTAATGTATATGTGACAAATAAAGGCTATTCTATCTATATATATATATATATATATATATATATATATATATATATATATATATATATATATATATATATATATATATATATATTCTATACACATACATACATACATATGTGTGTGTACGCGTGTGTGCGCTCATAGGGGATGAGTTGAACGAAGTGCTCCCACACAGGGCCATCAAATATAACTCTCTCAGACCCAGAGAGCAGGCTACTTGTAGCGCGCGGATCGGAAATAGGCTCATTAAAAACCTTTTCCTTACGCCGGAGCCAATTAAAAGCGGATCATTACGAAATCCCCCCCCCCCCACTTCCTCCCCCCCGAAAAACGAAGCCTCTCAGACAGAGTTCATTTCAGTTAATTAAAAAGCTCTTAAACAAAGTGTTATGCGTCAGAAACGCAGGGAGGGAAATTGGTACGCAAGTACAGTGCAAGCGATCCCAGTGAACTAAAACACGCTTTTAAAACCTACTTGCTCTTTTTAGATTACTGACGGATCTATCTGATCAATGACATAACGAGGGCATACCTTGCGTGTTAACTAGTGGATTACAGGACAGGTCTACTTAACACTTCTGTGCCTTGCTTTTATTTATCTATCTATTTATTTATTTATTTAGACAATATGCCCAATGTAGGGCTAATGGATAGGGGGGAAAAGTTAGCAAACTTAAGACACAAATAACCTAGAACACTGTTGAGTGTATTATTATTATTATTATTATTATTATTATTATTTATTTATTTATTTTATATTTAAGTTTTTCAGGGGAAATGGTAGGGATGTGGTATCTCAGTGGTTGAAGCATAGGCCTCTAGACCTGAAGATCATAAGATTCAAATCCCACCACCATCAAGCTACCACTAGTGGGCCCTTGAGCAAGGCCCTTAACCCTCAAGTGCTCAGATGTAAGTCGCTCTGGATAAGGGTGTCTGCCATATGCTGTAAATGTAAAATCGGTCTTCACTAAAAAGATAGTTCTGTTTGGACGTCTAGGGGACGTCTTGGGGAAGTTCAGACCAACACACCTTGGTGCCAGAACAAAGAAAAAGCTTGAAGTAAACAGTATGTTTTTTTGTTTTTGTTTACAGTTCTGACAGCCATAAAGAGCTTTTACAGGAGCAAGGAATCATCGATCTTATATAATGTTCTACCCAAATATGTTCAATAGGCTCTGAGCTCTATAACAGGCACCTATTCATCTACACATCAGAAACACCAAATATAACGTATCTAAATGTGTTTCACGATGCTTTCTATTTCTGTCTAAACAAACAAACAAACAAAAAAAACGAACCTGGAATCGAATCATAACTGTCAAGTCTAAACCCAAATCCAATGTTTCAGATCAGCGTTGTGCGCTTTGTTCTACTTGGCTACATTACTGTCCCCTTTTGTGTGCTTTTTTTTTCTTATTTGTTTGGCTCGATGGTGTCAGTTTTAGTCGTGTTTTAAAGGGTGCATGACAGGAATTACGATAGTCTGTCTTTCGGTGACAGTTTCGGTCGCGGGGACAGTGACAGTTGTCTCTCTCTCTCTCTCTCTCTCTCTCTCTCTTTCTCTCTCTCTCTTTTTCTTTCTTCCTCCTCGCCTGTTAAATCCACTAACTGAGCCCTGAGTGGGTGTATGACACACTTATATAAACCTTCACGTTATGCAATGGGAGGGTTCTCTCTCTCTCTCTCTCTCTCTCTCTCTCTCTCTCTCTCTCTCTCTCTCAGCCGTCTCGTCTCATCTCTCTCTCTCTCTCTCACTCTAATCTCTCTCCTCGTCTCTCTCTCTATCTCTCTCTCTCTCTTCTCTCTCTCTCATCTCTCTCTCTCTCTCTCTCTCTCTCTCTCTCTCTCTCTCTCTCTCTCTCTCTCTCTCTCTCTCTCTCTCTGTGTGTGTACAAGCACATGTGCCCGCATATGTGTGTACAGTTGCTCTGTAACTACAGTAGAAAAGGAGGAAACTTCTGTCAGGGCTAAATTTAGAAACACGCACCATTCATGTGTTTATTTGTGAGTGTGTGTGTGGGAGTGTGTGTATGATTGTGTGTGCATGCTTTCTGTTACTCGCATCTTTCACTTCATCTGCCTTATGCATGAAATATGAGTTATTTGAATATTAGTACGATTGCGTAGTGAGTCTGTGTGTGGGATCGTGTGAGCACGTGTCAGAGGGCGGAGACGAATATTCTAATATTTATTGCTGTTATTCAGCTACCCCCCCTCCCCTCGACCCCCCCCCTCCCCTCTTTTTTTTCTAAAAAAAATAGAAAAAAAATTGCTCACTTTTTTCGCTGTAATAGTGGAATCTGATTCATTCTGTATATTTTTTCCCCCTCCATAACCTTGCTTTTTCCCGTAGGCAGAGGTTAATGAATGCATGAGCAGGAACAGGAGAGTGAGGCAGAGAGAGAGAGAGAGAGACAGAGAGGGAATCGAGAGAGAGAGAGAGAGAGAGAGAGAGAGAGAGAGAGAGAGAGAGAAAGAGAACAGATGGTGGACTAAGCTGCTGAATTACTTTCAATTATATGTTACTGTTTCCTCCCTCAGGTGTTTGACACTACATTACTGAGCACGTAGTTCAATAAGAGCAGATTGGTCATAGTGGTGTAGTCTGGTGAGTAATAGTGAGCCTGCTGTTAGCAAACCTGAAGCAAAAAATAAATAAATAAAAAACAAGAGGAAAAAGTGAAAAAGTGTTAAGAGAAACTTCATATATATTCATATATATATATATATATATATATATATTCATTCATCTTCTACCACTATATCCGATCTTCCCATCGGGTCACGGGGAGCCTGTGCCTATCTCAGGAGTCTATGGGCATTAAGGCAGGATACACCCTGGATGGAATGCCCAAGCCCATCACAGGGCGCACACACACACACACTCACATTCACACATTCATACACTAGGGACAATTTTCCAAGGTGCCAATCAACCTACCTGTGCATGTTTTTGGAACCGGGGAGGAAGCCGGAGAAAAACCCCCTGAGGTACGGGGAGAACATGCAAACTCCACACACACATGTCCGAGACGGGAATCGAGATATATATATTAGTAACAGCGTTACATAGTTTCATTACAAAGCAAATGTAACAGTAATTCGTGACAATTCGTGTAATTAAATTATGAAAATGTTAAAGATTACAAATAGGGTCATGTCTGAACAATTTCTTTGGAAACCTAGGATATGTTGAATATAATAATCTGTCAGGACCTGCCCGGGACGATGTGGTTTAGCGGTCAGCATGTTCGCCTCACACTTCCAGGGTTGGGGGTGCTTGTGTGTCCTGTCATAGCAAAGGTTTGTTATGAAGTCTGGCTTTGTTGTGGCTGTGCTTAGAAATGTAATGATTATACAGTGAACTAGAGTTGAGTGACTACTGTGAGGTTAACTGTTAAGTTATAAATGTTTAGAATGTATTTAGTTGGAAATATCTATTATTAACTTGAAAGTAATCAAAAAGTTCTATCTTCTATCTATCTATCTATCTATCTATCTATCTATCTATCTATCTATCTATCTAGGAGATCTATCTATCTATCTATCGATCGATCTATCTATCTCTCTCTATCTCTCTCTCTCTAATCTGTATATATATATATATATATATATATATATATATATATATATATATATATATATTATATATATTATATTTATATATATATCTATATATAGATATATTATAGATATGACACCCAATTTATTTTATATCTGATTCCCGGGTAGTCTGTAAATGTATATTAGTATAACATGCATCATTATATTCATTAGATGTTCTTTTTCTAGCTTTTCCATTATTCCACACACACACACACACACACACACACACACACACACACACACACACACACACACACACACACACACAATGGCCTCCCTACATTTCTCCGAGCATACGTCTGAGGATAGACTGCTACGTCCGCTTAGCAGCCTGTGATCATTAATCCTGAACCTGGTAAAAGCACCAGCTAGCAAACTTTCCCATTTCCTTTCACTCTCCCTCTCTCTCTCTCTCTCTCTCTCTCTCTCTCCTTCTCTGTCTACTAATTGCTAAATTCATTAGTCAGTGCTGAGGCCCAGGCGAGTGGTGACGGCTCAGGAGACTGATGAAAACTGTAATTAGGAGTGTTCCACTTTTAAAACACGTCTTCCATTTGTCCGCGAGAGAACTCAAACATACAGTACAGAGACATGCATGTCGGGGAGAGAAATCACCCACTCCTAAGCGTAATCTCGTATCAGATGATTCGAATGGCAGACAGGATGCGTGGTCGAGGTCTTTAAAGACAAATCAGTGATTTAAGTCATCAAATTGAATAAAGCCTTACGGACAATAAACCCTCGAATTCCTCGTTCTTTAGCTGTTATACGGAAGTCTTGTTCTTATGAGCATGCCAATAAATGAATTCTCCAAGCTGATTGGCTGTAAGGAACGGCTTGGTATTCTATAACAGTCAAGCTATATTTTCTTTTACATTGTTTTTCACATCATTTCCGAAATCGGCCCGTTTCTGTCAAAAATTGTGATTTAATCTCTGAATTATGTTTGAGTACATTTTGCTCATTAATAGATCTATATTTTCTTCCTTTCGTATCGTTTCTCTCGCTTGCGCTACGTCTAGTAGCAGTGTACGTTGGGGATCATATCTATTCAAATTTCAATTTACGTATTTGGCCATAAAACCTTCAGAAATGAATAGAGCATGAATCTTGGAGCTGTAGGATCGAATCTACGTTGCTTGAAGCTTTAACCAATCAGACGGCGATTTGTCAATCCAATGCCAAGCAGGATTCCATTTACATCAGCATTTTCACATACAGCGTCGGGGAGTAATTAGTTACATATAACAAGGGTTTTTTTAGAATGTTAACTTAAAGTGCCACCTAGTGGCCAAATGAAAAAAAAAATCATTTTATGAGGTAACGTCGATGCTCCTATTAGAGACGGCGTATGCGAGTGGTGCTGCCGTGGCTCTGGTGAAAGCAGACATGTTGGTAATCGTCGCTTATGCCGTTCATCCTCGCTGCGTCAGTGATGCGGCGCATGACATGACCTCATTGTTGATTATTTTTCTCGGAGGGCATTTCTTGCAGCGCGATTAAACTTATGGTGGATTCTTGGTGGAATTGCTTACTACTAACAAGACAGCTGTCTTTCTCTCTCTCTCTCTCTCTATCTCTCTCTCTCACACGTCTCACTCATTTCCCATCTGTCTTCCTCTCCCACACTGTGCATCGTACCATGCGTTTTGTCTTCGCACAGTCTACCACTGGTATTTTAGTTCTCGTCGCAAGCCACGATTCTGTTCATGTGAAAGAAAAAAAAAAAAGACGCCGGCGCCATGCTATTCCCGTCACGAGGAAAATTCATAGCCTGGCATTTTGCACGTGCCCGGTGACATTCATCATGCGTTTCACCACAGAGCCGCTCAATAAACGATATCCCGCCGTGGCGTTGATTAACTCGCCACTCTCGGCTACGTGGAGCCGGGGACGAACCGTCGACTGCCGATTCATTATGAAAAAGTCTTTGGCATTTAACGAGTAGAATACGTAAGGCTTAGGCCTCGCAGGGACATCTGAAAACCTATTTTAAAACCTAACCCGGAATTAACGTGGATTTCGCGCACCTTTGTGACATGTTTGATACGGCGTTCCGGCGTGAAATTGTACGTGCACCGTCATCGCTGTTCACTCTGAGTAATAGGTGGCGAAAGGTAATTTCATTTACAAGGAATAAACAAAGACCATTCCGTGTCCTTAATAAACACAGCCTGGAAATGTCGAGGCGAATTTTATCATGTCTTAATGGGGGGGGGAAGGCACAAGAGAAATAACTGTACATGTAAATGGTAAATTTAACTAAATACTACGAAATTACCCGGGACTACGCGGAAGGTCAGGGGTTCGAACCCCGGGAATCACCAACCTGCCACTCTTGGGTCCTTGAGCAAGGTCCTTAACCCTCTGTGCTAAAGGGGCAGTCGTATTGTGGCTTTGACCCCGGGTGCCAAAAACGAGCGAGGATATGATATTCGATTCAATTCAATTTTTCGATTCAATATCATTCGAAAAATGATATTCGATTCAATCTATTCGTAATAAAGAAATTGGGCCAGTGTGACTTAGTGATCACCTGACAGAGTGCAGGATTAGCCATGATACAGCGCCCCCTGGAGCACATAGGAGTTAACGACGCGAGAATGGCTCGGGGCTCGGTCCTTCCGATCAGTAACCCAGTGCCTTAACATTGAGCCACCATCATCAAATTTTTATAATTAAAGATAAAAGATAATTAAGATAAAAGCTATCCCATCCCCCCTCCCCCCTAGACTGGTGTTTTTTTTTGGTTTGTTTTTTGTCCCTGATTCCCATTTTGCGATTCTGCACCCTCGCCACCTAGTATTAAAACCTGCCCCGACCAATCAGACCCGCATCATTGTTCACGTTACGAGTGGGCGGGATGAGAGGAACACGTCTCCGTGTTGTTTCTTGCAAGTATTTGGCAGCACTTCTAAAAGGCCATCTCATTTACAAGCCAATCAGGTTGCCAGATTGGTGGACTGATCTCTTAATGCAATACATGCGTTTCCTGCAAATCGGAGCACATTAATACCTTTCTTCAGATCCCCCGGCTCTGTTTGTTCGACAATGCCTCCATTTTATTTCAATTTTCATTTCTCAGTTATATTTCCAACCAGATACGTGTTTCATGTTTTATAGAGGTGACACCGTCAGCATGGACGAGGTCACGCTAGCAGGTGTTCATTAGTCCTCATTATTCAATCAAAATACCAGTATGCAGATTTAATTAACCCACATCTTACGACGAGGCAGCTGCTTCGCCTGATGATTTCATGTCTCACTCATAGATATACAGATTTTTAAGCCCAAGGTGGGCAGCGGATAGAATGTCGAAGCCCTCCACTGATTTATGTTTCATAATACGAAGGAAAAGAATGAAAGGAAAGCCTTTATTCGTCACATAAACACGGCAGCACATTGACATTGTGGTTTACTTACACATCACATTTTTATCATTAAAATATACCTTCATTCGTCCCATAGTGGGAAAATGTTCACGATTATTATGAATATTAATTAATTAATTAATTTAAAAAATTATAAATTGAGACAAGGCTTTGTTATTAAATATATAGATAAATAAATGCATATTTTCATTTCATTACAAATTTTCTTTTTCTCTCTCATGGTGTTTTAATTCAACCCTAACTCGTTGTTTTGATTATTTCTTATGCGGTGAATATGGCAGCAATAAATATTTATTAATTCATTGCCGTTTGAGACAAGGCTTTAAATATGACAGAAATAATAAATACATATCTCAATTAATACTCTTAATAAATAATGTTTTTTAATATTTCCCTTTTCAAAATAATATTTTTTGAAATATCATAATCAAATTTTTTAATAATGAAAGCGATGTTATAATCGTTCCACAGTGGGGACTATGTTCATGATTATAGTGAATATTTATTAACTAAATAAATTGATCTTTTTTTTTTTAATGGAGAAAAATGTTTTTCCTTCATAAAAAATGTTCCGTTCTCTCTTAGGGTGTTTTAATTAAAAAAGAAATTAAACCGTTAAATAATAATAAATAGTTATTAATTAATTGCAGTTTGAGACAAGGCTTTTAGAAGTAAATAAAACGTCAATTAATACTCTTACTTAATAATTTTTTTACTATTCCCTTTTAAATGCGTCAGAAAACATTCAATTAATACTTACTTAGAAATCTTATGGTATGACCTAGGCAAAACAAAAATTCAAAAACATAGAAAAAAAAAAATAGGAAATCTTACAGGTGTTTGACCAAAAACATAATTAAAAAAGAAATTAAACAAAAAAAAACGTTAAATAATAATGACCAGGCAAAAAAAAAACATAGTTATTAATTAATTGCAAAACAAAAACAGTTTGAGACAAGCAAAACAAAAACATAGAAATCTTATGGTCAGGCAAAACAACATAAATAAAACGAAATAAATGCGTCAAAAACATAGAAATCTTATGACCAGGCAAAACAAAAACATAGAAAATGGTCAGGCAAAATAAAAACATAGAAATCTTATATGGTAAAAACTTATGACCAGGCAGGCAAAACAAAAACATAGAAATCTTATGGTCAGGCAAAATAAAAACATAGAAATCTTATGACCAGGCAAAACAAAAACATAGAAATATTATGGACCAGGCAAAACAAAAACATAGAAATCTTATGACCAGGGACTTAAATCAGGCAAAACAAAAACATAGAAATAGAAATCTTATGACCAGGCAAAAAAAAACATAGAAATATTATAGCAAAATAAAAACATAGAAATCTTATGACCAGGAAAAAAAAAACATAGAAATCTTATCAGGCAAAAAAAACCATAGAAATAAAAACATAGAAATATTATGACCAGGCAAAAAAAAAAAAAAAACATAAAACATAGAAATCTTATGACCAGGCAAAAAAAACATAGAAATCTTATGGTTAGGCAAAACAAAATAAAAACATAGAAATATTATGACCAGGCAAAACAAAAACATAGAAATATTATGACCAGGCAAAACAAAAACATAGAAATCTTATGACCAGGCAAAACAAAAACATAGAAATCTTATGACCAGGCAAAAAAAAACATAGAAATCTTATGACCAGGCAAAAAAAAACATAGAAATCTTATGGAAACTCCTTATGACCAGGCAAAAAAAAAACATAGAAATCTTATGACCAGGCAAAAAAAACATAGAAATATTATGGTCAGGCAAAAAAAAACATAGAAATCTTATGACCAGGCAAAAAAAAAACATAGAAATCTTATGACCAGGCAAAAAAAAAACATAGAAATCTTATGACATCTTCTGACAGGCAGGCAAAAAAAAACATAGAAATAAAAACATAGAAATATTATGACCAGGCAAAAAAAAAACAATAGAAATCTTATGACCAGGCAAAATAAAAACATAGAAATAGACATTATGACCAGGCAAAACAAAAACATAGAAATATTATAGCAAAAAAAAAATAGAAATTATGACAAAAACAGAAATCTTATGCAAAAAAAAAACATAGAAATCTTATGACCAGGCAAAAAAAAAACATAGAAAATCTTATGCAAAATAAAAACATAGAAATATTATGACCAGGAAAAAAAAAACATAGAAATCTTATCCAAAACAAAAACATAGAAATGCAGAAGGCAAAAACAAAAATCTTATGACCAAAAAAAAGGCAAAAAAAAACATAGCAAAATAAAAAATAGAAATCTTATGACCAGGCAAAAAAAACATAGAAATCTTATGGTTAGGCAAAATAAAAACATAGAAATATTATGACCAGGCAAAACAAAAACATAGAAATATTATGACCAGGCAAAAAAAAACATAGAAATCTTATGGACCAGGCAAAATAAAAACATAGAAATCTTATGACCAGGACAAAAACAGGAGGCAAAAAAAAACATAGAAATCTTATGACCAGGAAAAAAAAAACATAGAAATCTTATGACCAGGCAAAAAAAAACATAGAAATATTTGACCAGGCAAAAAAAAACAAAATCAGGCAAAAAAAAACATAGAAATATTATGACCAGGCAAAATAAAAACAAAAATCTTATGACCAGGAAAAAAAAAACATAGAAATCTTATGGTTAGGCAAAATAAAAACATAGAAATATTATGGACCAGGCAAAATAAAAACATAGAAATCTTATGACCAGGCAAAAAAAAAACATAGAAATCTTATGACCAGGAAAAAAAAAACATAGAAATCTTATGAAATAAAAACATGAAAATATAGACCAGGAAAAACAAAAACTTTTTATAGGAAAAAACAAAAACATAGAAATCTTATGAAATCATCTTAAACCAGGAAAAAAAAAACATAGAAATCTTATGACCAGGCAAAAAAAACATAGAAATCTTATGGTTAGGCAAAATAAAGAAAAACATAGAAATATTATGACCAGGCAAAAAAAAACATAGAAATCTTATGACAAAAACAGGAAAAAAAAAACATAGAAATAAAAACATAGAAATATTATGGTCAGGCAAAATAAAAACATAGAAATCTTATGACCAGGAAAAAAAAAACAAAAATCATATTATGACCAGGCAAAACAAAAACATAGAAATATTATGACCAGGCAAAACAAAAACATAGAAATCTTAAAAAAAACAAAAACATAGAAATCTTATGACCAGGCAAAAAAAAAAAAAAAAAACAAAATAAAAACATAGAAATCATAGAAATCTTATGACCAGGAAAAAAAAAACATAGAAAAACAGGAAAAAAAAAACATAGAAATCTTATGACCAGGAAAAAAAAAACATAGAAATCTTATGACCAGGACCAAAAAAAAAACAAAGAAATTTTTATGGTTAGAAAAACAAAAAAAACATAGAAATCTTATGACCAGGCAAAACAAAAACATAGAAATCTTATGACCAGAAATCTTATGACCAGGCAAAAAAAAACATAGAAATCATAGAAATCTTATGACCAGGCAAAACAAAAACATAGAAATCTTATGACCAGGCAAAATAAAAACATAGAAATCTTATGACCAGGCAAAAAAAAACATAGAAATCTTATGACCAGGCAAAAAAAAAAAACATAGCAAAATCTTATAGAATTATGGTCAGGCAAAATAAAAACATAGAAATATTATGACCAGGACCAGGCAAAACAAAAACATAGAAATCTTATGGCCAGGCAAAACAAAAACATGGAAATCTTATGACCAGGCAAAACAAAAACATAGAAATCTTATGGCCAGGCAAAACAAAAATCTTATGACCAGGCAAAACAAAAACAAAGAAATTTTATGGTTAGGCAAAACAAAAACATGGAAATCTTATGACCAGGCAAAACAAAAACAGAAATCTTATGGCCAGGCAAAACAAAAACATAGAAATCTTATGGTCAAGTGTGCACGAAACATTTGTCCATATGGAAGCAAAATCAACTTTCAGAAATGAAACCTGTTTTGGCATCTTTCCTTGTGATGAGAGCGTTGGTGGAAATCCAGCTCGAGGCTTGCCAGCAGATGCGCTCCCTGAAACAAGGTGCAGGTGCAGGTGATGCCATTGTCTCTTTCCAAATGCTCATTTCCTGCTGTGTCTTTGTATTAATAATGGCACTGGTGCACAAACCCATCCTTCTTCCGACTCGCACCGTTCCACTGATTATAAAGTTCTCACGCGCTTACAGCGGGGAGCGATCGCCCTTAATCTCCGCGGCATGCTCGTGTCTCGTGTCGGATCATTTGACGGATTTAAACGCCGAATAAATATCTATCCTGTTTTTTGGAAATATTAAATATTTCTATTTAATATATAATATCCAAGCTTTATTGACAGGTTGATTGATAATAGTGTGATAAGCAAAGAGTCCTGCAGAAGCGGGGATGGAAACCTGCGGGACAGTTCACTTCCATGCCAGCAGAAGTCGCAACATCTATAATTCAAAGGTTTTCACTAACAATCAAGTTTCATTCGTTTAGACGTGTGACATGTCTAAACGCTCAGCAAATCGACGGGAGTCGGATGCTGGATAATTTGATGATGTCGCATGCATCACTGGCCCCGCCCCCTCCCGAAAAAAATGCCCAAAGGTTTTTTTTGCTGTCTAAACACTCGTCTCTCTGAACGAGCTAGCATTGCCCGTACCCGGGGTTTGCATCGGCAAGAATCACGTGTCTCGTTCAATTTAATACATGATATCCAATATCCATTTTTGTCCAATCCTCACAAGTCATACCTTATATCTTGCTGCCCGATGGTGTGACGGGTGCTATTACTTTTATGAAGAATCGCAGCACGGAATTCTGAACCCAGGACCAAAAAGCGGGATTTTTTTTTTCTCTGTGAGAAAAACTGTGAGTGTCCAAGTGTCCAACATGCACATATAGCATATCCACTCATAAGGGGTCCGGAGTGGATCGTGATCATATACCTCTCAAATCCCATACCCATTCAGAATTCTGGGAAATGTGCAATATTCCGGCAACATAGAGAATTAATGGGGAAAAATGGTGCTCTGATGTTTGGCCTGTGATCACCCGACATGCACATTTGACATATCCACTCATAGGTGAGATGGAGTAGGTCGCGCCATGTGACGTATCTAAGCGCTCGGCACATTGTCAGGAGTCGGACGGTAGGAAATTTGATGATGTCACTGGTTCTGCCCCCATGAAAAAAAAAAACTTTTTGGCACGTCAGAGCCCAAACTCCATGTCCGAGCCCAAACGTCTTTACTTTAACTTGTACCAGAGGGTTTAAAACAGTATCTGTACTTCTCCTTGAGTGAAAGGTGTGTTTTGCCACCCCTACGCCTCCATAATAGGTGAGGGTCCTATTAAAATGATATCCTACGCCTCCATAATAGGTGAGGGTCCTATTAAAATGATATCCATAAAATTTAGATTCCCAGTATTCCCAGTCTTTGCTCTTGAGCTGGGCAATATGTCCTATAAGTTGAATGTAGGTTTTTTTTTTTTTTTTTTTTTTTTTTTAATATAGTGGGAAAATGTGTCCGCTATTTTTAACCTGTTTTTACCCGGTGTTTTGGGTTTTGCCGCTGTCATGTTTATCGCGCAGTGCAACACGCCTCCCCATTCAGCGACGTGGTTCTGTTTGAGGTGCTGGAATAAATTAGTCGTGCTGCTTCCTTTAGTTGCCACAAACTTTGTTGAACGTCTGAAATTGCAAACCGTTTCCATACGACTGACAAGACCACGCCCTTTCTTGGAAACGAGCTCTTCGGATTCGTCGTAGCGCGCCACCATATTGTATTACGCAGTATCGTTCCGGACCAAGCTATTGAAAGTTGAAAGCAAATAAAGCGGACAAATCAGTGATAAACTGAGCATCTCAGAACATGTGCTGTATAGTAAGGATTTGTATTCCTCTACGTGCTCACGAGAGCGTTAATCCTTTCCGGGATTCAGTAGCATTTAGGGGTTAAAAGCCTTGTTCGGGACAGGGCGGTGATGCACGTATTCGTCCGCCTACAAGATTACACTTTGCTCGGAAGCTACACATTCGCCGCGGTGCAACACTTCACGGAGATGAGAGGCAATCACAGACGTATATCTCCTGAATCATAGCCTAAAGCCGGCGCCGTAAAAAAAAAAAAAGGCCAGATCCATGGCGCGCTGTGTAATATCACCTCTCTGTAACACTGCTCGCAGGCTGATGAGATGTACCCCACCTGATTAAAGACTAAGCACTAAGCCAACACAAGAGCCGGGTTTTAGATGCAAGATTTCAGACTTCATCGTCATGAGGAGAGAAAAGATGTCCGTTATGCCATACAGTGAAATTCTTACACTCCAGCAGACTATGATAGACATTATGAAGGACTTAAGCATGGAATAAGACACGTGTTCTTCCTTTATAGGTCACAGAGTATATTTATTTATTTATTTTTGGTAAACATAGAATCAACAAAAACACAATAAATATCCTTTCTAATGGACTTGAAATCTATTTAGTTTATTAGAGCGACAGGGTTATACATTTCAAAATGACCCCGTCATTCACTATGAAGAAAAGAAAAGAAGAATAGAGATTTTCTTCTTCACATGATGTTCAGGAAATTTATGAAAGGGAAACATAATAGACGAGCTAGCATTGTAGGACTGAATTTATTTATTATATTTATCTTTCTGAATAGCTATCTCTCTCTAGCTCTCTCTCTCTCTCTCTCTCTCTCTCTCATATATATATATATATATATATATATATATATATATATATATATATATATATATATATATATAATATAATAACATTAATTAATTCATCATCTTCTACACCACTATATCCGATCTTCCCTCGGGTCACGGGGAGCCTGTCTGTTCCTATCTCAGGCGTCTATGGGCATTAAGGCAGGATACACCCTGGATGGAATGCCAACCCATCGCAGGACACACAGACTCATAATCACACACACACACATTCACACACTAGGGACAATTTTCCAAGGTGCCAATCAACCTACCGTGCATGTTTTTGGTTTTTGGACGGTATTTTTTTATGTCCAAAATGACAATGACGGGTGTTCTGATCTTCATCTAAGTCACAACAATAGAAAAACACAGTCTGCTTAAACTAATGCCACATAAACATTATATTTTTTCATGTTTTTATTGAACACAACATGTAAACATTCACGGTGCAGGGCGGAAAAAGTATGTGAAACCCTAGGCTAATGACTTCTCCAAGAGCTAATTGGAGCCCGGTGTCAGCCATTCTGGGGTCCAATCAATGTGGTGAGATTGGATGTGTTGATTAAAGCTGCCCTGCCCAATAAAAAGCTATATATATACACACACACACACATATTATTTATATATATATATATATATATATACATATATATATATATATATATATATATATATAGATATATATGGTTTTGCAAGATTAACTACCGTATCTCTAGCCCGTGTCATGTGACCTGGAAAGACAAAAAGCACCAGAGAGAAGAGAAAGAACTATGTGTGAATTTTTTTTGGGGGGGGGAATTTATTGGCAATTTTTCCTGAAAATGTTTCATTCCAAAATGATATCATAGGTGCAACAATTTTGCCTGGAACATTTTTTTTTTATTTTTTTTTTCCTCTCCTACCCCTGTTCCTAAATGGCTATTATGTATCGGTGGGCCGTTTGATTGTGTTTGGGCTTCGTGGAGAGATCTTATTCTTTGTAGACGGTGAGCTTTGACATAAAGGGCAGCTCCATTCAGTGCTGTAAGAGCTTTCATCTGAATAGTAACAAAGCACTGTCCCCACCCCATTATATACCCTCCAGCCCACACACACACACACAACACACACACACACACACACACACACACACACATACACAATATTTTATTATTCTTTTTACTCTGCTGCTTCTTTTTGTGTGTGTGTGTGTGTGTGTACCTATTAAGACTCTGTTCTGCATTAAAATCTATTGATCGATCCATTTTCTCTCGCTCTCGCTGAGGATGTGTGTGTGTGTGTGTGTGTGTGTGTGTGTGTGTGTGTGTGTGTGTGTGTGTGTGTGTGTGTGCGTTATGCTCTATGCTTGTGTGTGTTCTGAGGTACAGGTGCTGGATGAATAGTTCTCTAGGTAGTCTGTAGCAACTTCATCCTGGTGTGGACTGTGTGTGTGTGTGTGTGAGTGTGTGTGTGTGTGTGAGTGTGTGTGTGTGTGTGTGTGTGTGTGTGTGTGTGGAGTGACATTTAATTGTGTAGAAATAGATGAAGCCCAAACAGACTGTGTTGGCTCCATGAATAAGATACTACTGCCAGCTAGAATGAGGAAGTGTTTATTTGTGTGTGTGTGTGTGTGTGTGTGTGTGTGTGTGTGTGTGTGTGTGTGTGTGTTTAGTTTGTACACCAGGTCAGTGTCAGAGTCTGTGACGTTCTAATGTCGGAAACCCAAGACATCCGATTCCGGTGCTTGCTTGTCCCAAGATCACTTTTTTGCAGGGCGCTACATTCGTTCTCTGAGTCATGTCGAACAGGAACGCATCTGCTGCGTGTGCGGCGGCGTCGGGTCCGAGCGCCAAAAACACAAGTGCTGTGTGGAGAAAGCTGAGTAATTCCGGAGATTTGGAATGTTTCCCAGCAACAGGTCAAACACTCTGTGTCTTATGCTGTATAGGAGGTAACAGTCAGAAAACAAAAAACGAGGAACGTTACGAGCACCGCAAATAAAAAGCGAGACGCCGAAAATAAAGATCCCAAACATCCGTAAATGATAGAAATCAAGGGATCAGGACACTGTAGATGAAGAAACGTCTTCTTTTCTTCCTTCCGAATATACTGGATGAATTCCGATGAGGAGGAACATTTCTTTACCCAGCATTTTTAAGCACAACAACAATTGTTTTTTTTTTCAGTATTGTTGTTGTTTATTAGTATTGTGCAAGAGGTTTCGTTTTGTGTGCGTTTCTCAGTATTGTAGGTGTTTTTTTAGTTTTGTATGGGTTTATTCTTGTATTTCGGTATTGTGGGCGTGGTTTAGTCGTAGGTGGGATTTATCATTGTGGGTGCATTGTGGGCCTCGTTCAGTTTTGTGATGAATCTAACAAAATTGTTTCTTAGTATATGTGGGCGTGGTTAGTCATGCGGGCGTGGTCTAAGCCTAACCTTTGTCTGTTCCCGTCTGTTCCCAACCGGCCAGTCCGCACTTCCGGTACTCCCGGTCCACGGCGCGCAGAGCGCAAGGCTCCTATCCGCTGTGAGCGGGGTTGAATTATTTTTATAATCTCCGCGTCTCTGTGTCCACCGTTACCGGTTAAAATACAGGTGGATCTATTTAGGTTACATGTATTTACTTGCGGATGCGGGTGTCTTATTTATGATTTTTTTTGGGGTTTTTTTTCAAATAGAGCGGATGGCTTATATGAGGTGCGCTTTTAGAATTTCGGTCGTTTGTGAGTTTATCAGTATTGTGGGCCTCGTTCAGTCTTGAGAGTGTTTCTTAGTATTGTAGGTGTGGCTAGTCGTGTGGGCGTGGTCTAATCTTATGGGTGTTTTTCATTATTGTGGGCATGGTTTAGTCTTGTGGGTGATTTTTATGGGTGTGGCTTAGTTTTGCATCTTTGTCATTATTGGGGCCATGGTTTTGTGTTCTTTTTACCTGTTGTAGACATGGTTTTTGTCATGTGGGGGGAGGGGGTGTCTCAGTAATGTGGGCGTGGTTACATTTTTGTGGATATTTCTCAGAATTGTGTTCATGGTTTAATCTTGTGTGGGGTTTCTTCAGTATTGTGGGTGGGGTTTCCTCTTGTTGTGGTTGTGCGTCAGTGTTGTAGACCGGCCGCAGTTGTTTGCGTGTGTCTCTGTTTTTGTGTGTGTTTGTATCTTGTGTGAGTGGACCGTTATTGTGTTTTTTTTTTAAGTTTCATGGGCGTGGTTCATGGCTGTGGGTGGGGCTCAGTGTTAAGGGCCATATTTTGTCTTGTTGGTGTATTCCTAAGTGTAGGACTGTCGCCTGTCTCCCGGTAGCGGTGCGTTGAATGCGATTCAGATGGAGATCGACTTTTGGGGATCAAGCGGGATTCTGTGGGTGGGTGTTTGGTCCTGCTTCTCTTTACCTTCTTTGCCTTCTTTTTCTTCATCTCTATCTGGGATCACTGAACGTTTTTTTTTTCTATACATGTGTGTGTCTGACAATAAGACTATTCGTAGCAGTGCTGGGACTACACGGCAGACTCACTTTATCAGCACACACTGTTCGCTATTATAAACTCTCCGTGATTCATTTTCACCTGTGTGTGTGTGTGTGTGTGTGTGTGTGTGTTTGTGAGAGTGTGTGTGTTATACAGGACATAGAGACCGCAGGCTCGTCACACCAACACTGCGAAAGGGTGATATCGGCTAGACGGCGTAATCCTGTTTATACACAGCAAATACAGGGGTTTGCAGTATATTCACTCGGGTTATATTTAAAAGCGGATGGAATATTTGGTGGTATTAAACTGCAGGTGTAAATAGAGTGAAGTGTCCGGGTGTCTATGATAATACAGCGTATTAAAGAATAAGATGAAATAAAAGGGGATTATTTACACTTCTACAGTGTCAGTTTGCCGTGCACTTCACTCCTGTCTTCAGTGGTGTCTCAGGCGACCTCTAAAACACTCTCATTATGACATCGCTTATAATGACAAGCATCAATATTAAAGAGAAATGCGCTATAACCGAGCGCTGTGTCATAGACGGGGATCGCGTGCTGTGAGAACGAATGGCGTTACTAAAGCAAGAAACCCAATGAGCACAATTCCACAAGTCGTCTTTCACCGCGCCACCCACATACATAATCTCCAGCACGAGCATCAATATTAACCTCATCAAATCGGGTTTCCGTGCGTTACGGTTTTCCCTGGGACTTGAAACGAGGGCAAAATGTGTATTTTTTTTATGCAAATTCTACAGGAAGGAAAATGTAAACATATAAATGTATAAATGGTTCATCCATCTATCTATCCATCCATCCATCCATCCATCCATCCATCCATATCTATCTAATATATATATATATATATATATTCGTTCGTAGTCTTTAGTCCGGCACTCAACACCATCGTTCCTCAGTATTTGATCAGGAAGTTGGGTCTAAACGCCTCTGTCTCTTGGACTGTTTTTGACTGGAAGACCCCAGACAATCCGGATTGTGAGCAGCACCACCACAGCACCGGGGCACCTCAGGGCTGTGTGCTTAGCCCACTGCCGTTGACCCTGTTGACCCACGACTATGTAGCAAGACACAGCTCCAATTGCATCATTAAGTTTGCTGCTGGCACGACTCTTCCTTCTGTCATGGACATTTCTGCCACACGCTGCATCCGTAAAGCTACCGACAAACACACACACACACACACACACACACACACACACACACACACACACACACACACACACACACACGCACTCTTAACTTTTGTGCCATCTGGAAAGCGGTACAGGAGCGGTCGGGCCCTCACATCCAGACAGTGTAACAGTTTCTGTCCACAAGCCATCAGACTGCTAACCATGACAGAACTGGACCGGCACACACACACACACACACACACACACACACACACACACACACACACACACACACACACACACACACACACACACACGCACACACACACACACACACATACAATAAATGAAACTAAACAGCAACAACACAAACAAAGCATGCCCTTTTATTGAACACGTCTACCTCAATGCCAATCTTTTTTTTTTAATTAAAAATATTATCTTATATACCTGGGGGGGCACGGTGGCTTAGTGGTTAGCATGTTCGCCTCACACCGTCAGGGTCCGGGTTCGATTCCTGTCTCGGCCATGTGTGTGTGGAGTTTGCATGTTCTCCCCGTGCCTCAGGGTTTTTTTCTCCGGGTTCTCCGGTTTCCTCCCCGGTCCAAAAACATGCACGGTAGGTTGATTGTTACCTTGGAAAATTGTCCCTAGTGTATGAATGTGTGTGTGTGTGTGTGTGTCCTGTGATGGGTTGGCATTCCATCCAGGGTGTATCCTGCCTTAATGCCCATAGACGCCTGAGATAGGCACAGGCTCCCCGTGACCCGAGGGAAGATCGGATTAAGGGGTAGAAGATGAATGAATGAATGAATCATATATACTGTTGTTTGTCTTATCTTTGTTTTTTTCGTTGTTTTTTTTTGTAGAGTAGTTTTGTGTTCTATTGTTAATTTATGTGCTCTTATGTAGCACCTTGGTCTTTTGGAAAGGTTGATTCACTGTGTACTGCACTGTATGTTGTTGAAATGGCAATAAAGCTTACTTGACTTGACTTGAGGAGTGATGGAAGGAAAGCGGGAGAAGAAGCATAAATGAGTAATCGGAATTGTAATCACTGCTTTGCGTGTCCTTCTGCTGAACGAACGGTGTGCTGTAGACATTGCCTGTGTGTGTGTGTGTGTGTGTGTGTGGTTGCGAACCTGTCATCTTTACTTCTCTGCCCTTGCAATCCAAATCTAATTTCTGCTACAGGTAAACGAAGCCAGCAAGACTTCCTGCTGACAGCGCCGCTTTCCCGGCTCCTGATTGGCTAACGGCGTCAATATAATGCGATTCGGCCGCGTCACGTGCTCGCTTGATTAATTTCGGCTTTTAATGAAAGTGTCACTTTTGTTTAGGACGCTTTTAACACTTGATAGGACGTTGATTGTATAGGCTGGAGATGGAATAACAGATGAGTGAGCTAATGTGGTAGATGGTAACTCATCCCACACACACACACACACACACACACACACACACACACACACATCTCCATAACTGAGGCCAATGCTATTTGCATCTCAATGCATAGACAATGAGACAATACATTAAAGATACATAAGAAGAGCTACCGATAGGAGTTTATATAATTGACCAATATTATGAAGAATTATGATGCAATTCAATGCAATGTTATGCAATGCATTTTAATATGTACAGATAGATCACATACATTTCTTTGGTTTTGAATACCAATAAATGGACCTTTCACAAGCAGGTCTTATGTATTTTTTTTCCTGTTATGTTTTAAGAAAGATTCAGTTCTACCTTTCTGCCATTTTAATCTATAATCTCTTTAGCAGAAGGGGGGTTCTGATATATATATATATATATATAGCTATATATATATATATATATATATATATATATATATATATATATATATATATATATATATAAATATATATATATGCACTAAATGATGTCAATCAATTACAATATTTACTCACTATTAATCACATGATTGCCTTAACTAGTGAGTAATCGCACATTAATCGCATAGTTAATTAATAATTAATATGTTTCATGTTTGTAATGCTCTAACTGTAACAGATGTAGCTATAATTACATACATTTTCACGTACAATCTCTCCCTTTAATCAAATTATTGATTGGTTAATATTGTCATATTTTACTCTGAAAATGATTATCTTAATATTAATTCTTCATTATATGTATGAATTAATTGCGTTCATTAATCAATCTCTTGACGGTGGCTTAGTGGTTAGCACGTTCGCCTCACACCTCCAGGGTCCGGGTTCGATTCCCGCCTCGCCCATGTGTGTGTGGAGTTTGCATGTTCTCCCCGTGCCTCAGGAGGTTTTTCTACGGGTTCTCCGGTTTCCCCCGGTTCAAAAACATGTAGGGTAGGTTGATTGGCACCTTGGAAAATTGTCCCTAGTGTATGAGTGTGTGTGTGAATGTGAGTGTGTGTGTGTCCTGCGATGGGTTGGCATTCCATCCAGGGTGTATCCTGCCTTAATGCCCATAGACACCTGAGATGGCTCCCCGTGACCCAAGAGAAGATCGGTTAAAAGAGGTAGAAGATGAATAAATGAATGAATCAATCTCTTGTTAATTTCAATGTTACTTTGTTTAGTGGTTGTTTTAATTATAAAATATGGGACGTGGCTCCTTTCAGAATTCTGTTCCAGTTGCTTTTCCACATAAACTGCTGATACATTTAGGTTATACGGAAGCGCGTTGCATTCCCAAAAGAAAATAAATGCGCTTCCGTAATGCGGATTTGGGAATGCAATGCACTTCTGTAAGGTTCCAGACAGTAATATACGCTAATATAGTGAGGTGCTCGTACCTGTTGTGAATGCGCCGCTAGTAGGCGTCGCCAACACAACGCAGAGTAAAGGGCCAGATCACTCACATAGAAATGCACGATAGATTAATCACGCGTTAATAGCATTAGTGCCGTTAAATTGAATTTACTAATATATGCACATATGATTTAAACAAGATGCATCACAATACCTTTTTCTTTCAAATCGATGCGTCACATCGCTAACTTAATCTTAGCAGTCTTAATACATAGCTTGAAATCTTCCAACCCATGGAAACCATATCTTCATGTAGCTGGCTTTGTGTACAGATGCATTGGCATGCTGGAAAAGGTGTCTCCTTGTTGGCATACTGTATATGTTGCTGTGTTTGTGTGTGACAGTAAATAAGGGTGTATGACGTTATGAAAACGCTATCAGCACCCATTACAAATCTCGACAAAACCATGTCTAAAGAACCAAAACGTGAATGTCGTTCAATATTTGCTATCAAAACAAGCGTTATCGTCGCCTGCATACACTCTGTTGTTGGCTCGTAAGACAAAGGTCCTGCATGGAGGCGTCGGCGAATATTAAGAGCAGCGTGTGAGCAACCGAGGCCTTTAGCTGTTCCATGTACCAATATGAAGCTCCAGCACACAACAGATGGCCACGTCTCGGCCCTCACTCTCTTGCAGACTAGGCTGCCTGTCAAAGTGTAATAGGGGGGGGGAGTGTGATGTCATGGGGGTATCTCTCTAGACATTTTCTGGTGTATTGTTTGTGTCTGAGTGTGCACTTCTACATAGCAGATAGTCTATGTGTAACATGTGGAACGTTGGCGCTAAGAAGACTACGGTATTAGCACTACGCAGACTCCCCGAGGCCACTGGGAAGATACTAATGCTAAGCTAAGCTAATCATAGCAGGGCCGAACATGGCTTGTGTCTACACGCATACAGACAGAGCTTTGCGGAATGTCTGGAACGAATGTAAATAGATTAAAACGGCCCTAAGTGTAGGTTTGTAAGCTTTAAGCAAACACTTATTGGCTTTAGTGCGCCACTCGGCTTCCAGCCTGGAGAATTCATTTACTTTTTTTTCTGCATCTCATTATTCGCAATATGATTTCTTTTCTCTCTCTCTTTTTTTTTCTTCCTTGTGCTTCATTCGTTCTTTCCTTCCTTCGTTCATTCAAAAAGTTCATCAAGAGAAAGTTTCGTTTCTGAAGCCATTACCGGATTGTGTTTGCTTATAAAGTATAGAATATACAAAGCCATAGTACAGACTGATTGCTTTTTAGCCCAGGCTGTAAAGAGTGACCTTTTTCGTGGTAGGAAATGATGGAATGGTGTTTCTTTCCAACAATCGTTGATGATGAAATTGGAATTTCGGAGTGCTAACGATGACTTTGATGTAGAGGATATCCTGTAATTACGATATTTCTGACTGGACCTAAATTTACAATACTTTGCACTAGGTCGGTGTTGGGTTTTTTTATTTTATTTTATATTGTGTTAGTTGTTTGTATGCACTGTCTTTGCGCTGTTTGCACTAGGTTGCACACGATGCACTTTATGTAGCTAGGAAAAACTCTAGGGTTAGGGTTAGGGTTAGGGTTAGGGTTAGTCCTCAGCATTGTGTTCTTGTGTTTGTGTTATATGTTGTTTTGCGTAGCACCAGGGTCCTGGAGAAATGTTGTCTCATTTCACTGTGTACTGCGTCAGCTATATGTGGTTGACAATAAAACCTCGTGACTTGACTTGACTAAAGGCATGATGCAGCAAGAATTGCTTGTTTAGTGGATAATGGGTTGGACTACTGTTTAGAAGTTACCATTCATGCTGCCGTGCTTAGGACCCTTGAGCAAAGCGCTTAAACCTCGACTGCTCTGTTGTATATACAATAAACGAGACACAAATCAAAGAAAGCCTGAGAACATGTTCAAAATGGGGAATCTAATATGTCTGTTCACAACAGAACACTATCAATGCACAAGGGCATTGTCATAATGGAGCCGGATTTGAAAGGAACATTAAAAACCCTATACGTTTGTCTGTCTCTAACGTCGTAGGAGCGGTTTGAGGAACAACCACACCATCTTGGATAAGTGGGGTTTCTATATTGGTGTATCCATCCAGTGTAGCATAGACAGTTGGTTATGAACTAGATTACGTCTACAGTTACTGGTTTGTTTAGTAATCGAGTTCGTTATTACATGAATTAATTGGGTAAGAAGTCTTTTTTTAATTTATTATAGAACGATACAAAAAGCACAAGAGAAAATAAGACACCAAACGCAAGAAATAGCATTGTTATTGCTGAGATTGTACATAAGGATATCTGCTACAACCCATTTAGGGCATGTAATTGCTGTGTTATACCAAAATGCACATCCAGATATAAATATTTAAAAAATCCTAAATAAAAATCAATGTTAAATCATAAATCTAAATGCATTGTACAGAGCTTTTTTTTTTAAATATATTTTAGATTGAAAACTTCCCAAACTTGTCTTTGGTCTGAATCTTTTTTTGTGCTTTTCTGTTTGTTATTCCCCACCCCATTTCTGTAGTCTATCTTATTTGTTTTTAGCTGTAGTGGTTAGCACGTTCGCCTCACACCGCCAGGGTCCGGGTTCGATTCCCGTCTTGGCCTTGTGTGGAGTTTGCATGTTCTCCCCGTGCCTCAGGGGGTTTTTCTCCGGGTTCTCCGGTTTCCTCCCGGTCCAAAAACATGTACCGTAGGTTGATTGGCACCTTGGAAAATTGTCCCTAGTGTATGAATGTGTGTGTGTGTGAGCCCTGCCATGGGTTGGCATTCCATCCAGGGTGTATCCTGTCTTAATGCCCATAGACGCCTGAGAAACTTTTATCATTTTCTCTAAAGGCAATTTGTGGTTTCGCTTAAGCTTAAACACGAGCCACGAGCTAGTTTTTGCATCGTAATACATTCATGCCTAAAATAATAAAAACAAGACAAAGAAAAAAACACTGCGACACGTTTCACAATAGCAGATAATTCAGCCGAACAACAAAACCCAGCGCGATTCAGAAGCGTTGTTGCAGAACGCGCCCATGAAAAAAAAAACTACAACACCGGCAACAGTAATTTGATGCATTGAAACTTCACAAAGGGGTGGTAAATATTCTCTTCTAACCGCCGTGTGCTCAGGGGGAAATAGAACCACTCATAATGCACTGTACAAAACGTCTGGGGTCGCTAGAAATCCGATTTCGCCGCATAAGAGCGAATGTTTTAACGCTTTAGACTCGGCTCGCCAGGTATCGATCGGATTCGAGGCGGACTTCAAACATCAAGTGGTCATACAACTAATTATTCGACTGCTCCGTTGTGTTCCTGATTACGAGTCGATGCATTTCTGCTTTCAAAAGTTGCATTCTGGTGTTTTTGCCTGTATTTTTTTCCCCCACCCTTTATTCAGGATTTCTTCAGGCAAACCACTAACGAAATGGAAAAGTCAGGCAGCCCTTTTCTCGTAGAAGTTCCAGGAATCATCATCAGATTGATCGCAGCTTCTCCAAGGCTTTTAAATTGTATCCCAGAAATCAATTTATTTTTTCTTTTTCTTTTCTTTTTTTTTTTTTTTTTTTTTTTTTTACAGATCACAAGAGAAAACAAGTGACTCAGAATATATCCTCATTCACAGGTTTTTTTTTTGCTAGATAGAGCAAACACTTTTCTCTTAAACGTTAAGGATACGATACATCTGATGCTTTAGGCACAACTAACTTCACCTGCCTGTTTTTCTTTTTGGTGGACGTACCAGATGTAGATGTAAGAAATTTAGGAGTCTCCTGTCGTCAAGAAATGTAATCTATTGGTTCATGTTCATGGACACAATTTCCCTCTTTTTTCGTTTCACTGAGGATGAATTTATATGTGATGTACTTCATTAGGAAATATTCTGTGGCCCTATTGCTATTGGTTTACTGTATATTGTAGATAGATAGATAAATGGATAGATAGATATGGATAGATGGATGGATGGATGGATGGATGGATGGAAAAAGAGATAGATGGACAGACATAAAAAAACAGATAGATATATAGATAGTCAGCTAGATATATAGATAGACAGAGAAAATAGATAGATAGATATTTAGTTAGACAGACAGACGGATGGACGGATGGATGTCAGAATGGTGAATGATTGGAGATGGATGGATGGATGGATGGATGGATAGATGGATGGATGGATGGATAGATAGATATATAGATAGAGAAAACAAATAGATAGATAGATAGATAGATAGATAGATAGATGGATGGAAAAAGAGATAGACAGACAGCTAGACAGACATAAAAGATAGATAGATAGATAGATAGATAGATAGATAGATAGATAGATAGATAGATAGATAGATAGATAGATAGATAGATAGATAGATAGATAGATAGATAGAGCTAGATAGATAGATAGATAGATAGAGATAGATTGATAGATAGATAGATAGATAGATAGATAGATAGATAGATAGATAGATAGATAGATAGATAGATAGATAGATAGATAGATAGATAGATAGATAGATAGATAGATAGATAGTCAGTTAGATATAGATAGTCAGTTATATATATTAATAGAGAAAACAGACAGATAGATAGATAAATAGATAGATAGATAGATAGATAAATGGATGGATGGAAAAAGAGATAGATAGACAGACATAAAAAACAGATATATATATATATATATATATATAGATAGATAGATAGATAGATAGTGATAGATAGATAGATAGATAGATAGATAGATAGATAGTCGGCTAGATATATAGATAGACAGAGAAAATAGATAGATAGATATTTAGATAGACAGACAGACGGATGGATGGATGGATGTCAGAATGGTGAATGATTGGAGGGCCCAAATGCAGGAGGGCACACGGAGTTGGAAATAACTCTTGTAATGGCCGAGGCAGCAGACAGAGCAATGGGAAAAGGCAAAAACAGTCCAAAGAAAATCAACCCCAGCAAGACAAGGCAAGAAAGAGAGGAAAAAAAACAAACCATAACACAGTCCAGAGTCAAACAGTAGTCCAGCAGTCTATGCTAAATAAAGGCTCTTCTATTCTTAATCTCTAGCTCTCTCTGTAGGTCTCTGGACTAACCTTGAGTCCAGAAATCTTCATTGCTGCGTCTATTCAAGATGTGCTAATTACACGCTCATATTTGCTGGTTGTATTTATGTAATGCTAATTATTATTATTTATTTATTTTTTTACAGCATAGGATTTGCCAGCTATGATGACTGAGGAGGAGCACCCCTCGGGAGAGGGCGTGTCCTCCCCAGGACCCGACTCCAGCCCTCAGGCGGCTCCGTCTCCTGGATGGGAGGCGGCGATCGATGAAGAGGTCGATCTGGAGCGGCATTTGCGGCAAGAGGAGGCGGGGTTAGCAGTGCAGGGGGCGGGAGACAACGCAAGCAGTCAGCTAAGTGCTGTGGTAGTTCCATATCCCGAACTGGCACCGGTTGTTTTCTTCTGCTTGAAACAGACGACATGCCCGAGGAGCTGGTGCATCCGCTTGGTGGACAGCCCATATCCTTTATTACACAAACATGCACCAATATATACATATACAC